>ML291780.1:47284-67722 GCA_005239495.1 Nicotiana undulata
ACTATCGTTATCGTTTAAGCGTCATAACTATTATGTATCGACCACAACCTATTTTACAATGAAACGGACAGCACCTCCCCTATTTATATGAATTCTCACAAGTCAAAACAATCACCTAAAATCCCAAAAAACATCAATAATAATCATATTGAGCCTCCCAAAATAGTCCACACACAACCTAATCACTTCACACATAAGACGACCACCGTAGTCGTGTCAAACGACCCGGAAATATTACAACGAACGACCAGCTCAAATCCCTACATCTATATGGTGTTTATCCACACCCTTCCTCCTCAAAAACGCCACAAAAAAGTAGTAAAACACGCATCCCAACAGCAGCACAAAATAGTCCGCTACAAGTCAAATAACTCGAACTCACGGCTTCCGATCACCGTCCCGTGAGTTCTAACTATTAGGAAATATATTTATCAAACTTCCTCTATATTTAAACCCTTAAATACAGATATTAGACATTTCTTAACTATGAAGTAACTTCCAAAACTCTAACTACAAAGAAAAAGAAGAGGCGGTATAATGACACTTACGTCGTAGGGATTGTTTTGATGTTATTGCTTCTCGATTTTGTGCCTGGGATGATATTCTTCTTTGAAACCCTAGTAGATAGATTGAGGATATGTTTATGGGTGTTCTATGTTTGTTTTATGATTAATAATTAAGAGAAAGCCGACCTAATGTTTATATATATCAAGTTTGGAAAAGTCAAAGAGGTGCTAGCTTGGCACCCTAGGATTGGTCCATCTTTCGACGCTTATATCTTTTTATCTTGATGTCATATTAACGAACATTTAAGACCATTGGAAACTACATTCCAAGACCATAAATTTGGTATATAATATGTCCCAATAAGACCTCATATAATACATGAAATGTATTGCTCAAAAAGCTCTAGTGATCCACCTACTTGTCACTTATGATGTCTGTGCAATCTCATGAAACTGTAAATATCTCTCTACTCCTACGTCATAGTAATGAACGGTTTAATGAATTGGAAACTAGACTCATAGATCTTCAGTTTGGTAGGTAGATAATCCCTTAATTCCAAGTATATCGGGAGAAAATCTCAGTTACATTTGACCTAATGTTAAGCACATTATGAGTGTAACTTGTGAAGACCTTTGCCAACTTTTGTTCCACCACTTGCTTGACTTCAAAACGTAGAACACAACTATCATACGATAAAAATTAACTCATATCATAACCTCCTTATCATGTAATGAACCATAGTCTCACCCTAAAGTACATGTTATAACATTCCAAACTCGTCGACTTTCGACGAAACTTATTTTCTTCAATTGGTTTAGCTTCTAAGCTTTCCAACCCTCTTGGTACTCGTTATTCATGCTCTTAAATATTTGTAACCTCCAACGTAACATGATTAACTTACTTTATATTCCATCAAATAGAATCTTATTTTTGAGCTTACATCAATTGACTTACGATGCACTCTCACGTATGAAAATATGGAGTGTAACATAATGATAGGGCTATCCCGCTCGCGAATCATACATGCGACGCGGGTGCCCGTATACATACACACAATTATCAAGAATTCAGGGATTAACAGATATTATACTTGAAGACAAGAATTTAAGCAATGAAAGTTTGAATGAAACTTTCTAAAATATTCTCTCTCACGACCCGAAATCCCACCTTCAGGCCATGATGGCGTCTAACGTTGTACCCGCTAGACAAGCCAACGTTTTGGGTTGAATTTACTATTTTCTTTATTTATGACATCTAAAAGGAAACTATAAGCATGGACAATTAAATAAGATTGCGGAAGCTACGAGTTTATCAACTTAATGTAATAAATATTACGAAATTTCCATACATAAACCCCCAAAAATGGTGTCACAAATCTCACAGACAGTCTAAGATTTCTACAACAAGAGTCTAAAATGAACAAGTACAATTGTCTGGAAATACAAATAAGACAGAAAGGAAAAGATAGATGGTGACACCAAGGCCCACGAACGTCTGTGGGACTACCTCGGTGTCGCCTGTGTGGACTGAAGGATACTCCCTCTATCAGTGTCCACTGGGTCCGGTTCCATAATCTGCACAACACAAAGAAGTGCAGGTTTAGCATCAGTACAACCAACCCCATGTACTGAGTAAGTGTCGAGCCTAACCTCGACGAAGTAGTGACGAGGCTAGACATGACAACAACAAATTACCTGCACAGTTCTACAATATATAACAGGGAAATAACAGGAAATAAATAATTAAGTACGGCAAGACAAGGGACAAATAATGGGGAAAACAAGAGAGAACAGTAATGAATCACTGAGCAAGGCATCAATATAGAAGCGTAATGTCAACAGGAAGTAACAACAAAAACAAATATGTACACGGCATCACCCTTCGTTCTTTACTCTCATCCTTACCAAAACAAGTACACGGCATCACCCTTCGCGCTTTTACTCTCGTCCTCACAATGCAATAACTAAATAAAAGGGCACGGCATGTTCCTTCGAGCTTTATAATGAAAAATCATGGCACGACATCACCCTTCGTGCTTTTACTTTCTTCCTCACAATGCAATGAATGAAATGAATACACAACATCACCCTTCGTGCTTTACACTCTTCCTCACCCAAACAATAACAAAATAACAGCTTGGCAAAGAAATCAACAGCAGGAAACATGATTCATAATAACCCGGCAAGGGAAACAACAACTTAAATACTACTGTCCCGGCAAAGGACTCAGAGCTATAACCAATTTCATCCAAGTATATAACTTAATGAAAAACAAGCCTCAACTGGAAACAACTTATTACATGTCCTCTATAAAGTATTTCTCAACAATTGAATAACTTCAAAAGGAAATCTACTTCATAACACAATGAATATCGAAGAAAAACACGTAATGCATCGAAACCGACTCACGGGCATGCTTGAAAAACAATATATAGGTACTCGTCACCTCACCTATACATTGAACATGATAAAAACAAGTAGCACATACGACTCAACACCTATGCCTCAAGCTAAAGTTAGGCCAAACACTTACCTCGACTCCAAGAATGCAAATCAAGCCTCTATCACCGGTTTTCCTCTCTAATCCCCGACTCCGAAACAACCGTATCTAGACATAATTGACTCAATAACATCAATAATTACTCAACAATTCAATTTCAAAGCCTAATTATAGATTTTCCAACATTCTTCCAAAAATTCCAAAATTCGACCCCGGGCCTGCTTGGTCCAAACACGAGGTTCGGACCAAAACCCGATCACCCATTCCCCCACGAGCCCGAATATACAATTTGTTTTGAAATCCGACCCCAAAACGAGGTCAAATTCCCAAAAATTCAAAAAGCCCTAACTCTACCCAAAATCCCAATTTTTACCCTTTAATTTCATGATTTTAGGCCTAAAATCTAATAATTGTTGATGAAAATTGAAGAAGATGAAGTTAAGATTACTTACCTATGAAGCTATGGTGGAAGAGCTCTTCAAAATCGCCTATGGGGTGTGGGGAAGAAGAAGGGTTGTGAAAATTGGTAGAAAATCCCGTAAGGATTCTGTTTTTGGGTATTAAAAATGACTGGGTAAAAACACTCTCCGCGTTCGCGGGCCCCAGGCTGCCTTCGCAGAGGTTTAAGTTCACAGGCCTGTGCATTCGCGGTTGTGGGGACGCGTTCGCACAGGGTTAATTAATACCCATCCCCAGTTCTCCCCCTAAGCCTATGCATTCGCACCTCTTCTCGTGCGTTCGCGTAGAGTACTCCTCTAGTGCTCCGCGTTCGCACCTAATAGGGTGCGTTCGCACAGAACAATCCAACCCCCTCCCATGATAGTGTTGTGCGTGCGCACCTATACCTGTGCGTTCGCATAGCTCAAAAGGTTAGATACTAGATGACAGCAATTACACCAGATTTTCTAAGGCTTTTTGCACTCTGACACCTACCCAAAACTCACCCGATCCCTCGGGACTCGAAACCAACTATACACACAACTTCAAAAACATCCTACGGACTTATTCGAGTAATCAGAACACAAAAATATCATCATAAACATCGAATTAAACCTCAAAATCTATTAAAAAAATGTCAAAACTTCATTAACTTTCAAATTTTCCATTTTTAGTCCGAATCACCTCAAACTGAGTCCGGTTCTTACCAAATTTCACAGATAACTCATATAACACGTATTGAACCTGTTCCGGGCTCCGGAACCATAATACGGGACCAATAACATAGGTTTCACATCAATTCTATTTTTCAAAAACCTTCATATTTTTCAGAAAACTATTTTCTTTAAAAATTCATTTCTCGAACTTCGGACCTCGGAATTCGATTCCGGGCATACGCCCAAGTCCCATATTTTCCTACGGACCCTTCGGGACCGTCAAATCACGGGTCCATGTCCGTTTCCCAAATATGTTGACCAAAGTCAACTTTATTCAAATAATTATTATAAATTTGCCATTTTATCAATTTTCCACATAAAGGCTTCCGGCTACGCGCCCGATATGCGCACGCACATCGAGGTGAGATTAAAGAAGGCTTTCAAGGACTCGGAACACAATTTTAATTAAAATTACACGGGATGACCTTTTGGGTCATCACAATCTCCACCTCTAAAACAAACGTTCGTCCTCGAACGGACATAGAAAGGTACCTGAATCGAGGAAAAGGTGGGATATCGGCTCCGCATATCGGACTCGGACTCCCAAGTAGCTTCCTCAACAGGCTGACCTCTCAACTCAACAAGAACCGAAGGATAACTCTTTGATATCAACTAACGAACCTGTCAAGCTAATATGGCTACCGGCTCCTCCTCATAAGTCAAATCCTTGTCCAACTGGACACCACTGAAGTCAAGTACATGAGATGGATCCGCAATATACCTCCGGAGCATAGATACAAGAAACACCGGGTGCACGGCTGATAAACTCGGTGGCAAGGCAAGTATGTAGGCCACCTCTCCTACCTTATCCAGAATCTCAAATGGACCAACGTACCTAGGGCTTAACTTGCCCTTCTTTCCGAACCTCATCACGCCCTTCATGGGCGACACTCGAAGAAATACCCGGTCTCCTATCATAAATGCCAAATCTCGAACTCTGTGATCCACATAACTCTTCTGCTTGGACTGAGCTGTACGAAGTCTATCCTGAATGACCCTCACCCTATCCAAGGCATCCTGGACTAACTCAGAACCCAACAATATAGCCTCTCCCGGCTCAAACCATCTGACTGGCGACCGACACCGCCTACCATACAACGCCTCATATAGAGCCATTTGAATGCTCGACTGATAACTGTTGTTGTAGAAAAACTCATCTAAGGGCAAGAACTGATCCCATGATCCTGCAAAGTCAATGACACATGCCCGCAACATATCCTCCAATATATGGAATGTACGCTCGGACTGTCTGTCCGTCTGAGTATGAAATGATGTGCTCAACTCAACCCGCGTGCCCAACTCACGCTGAAACACTCTCCAGAAGTGGGAGGTAAACTGAGTACCTCGGTCTAAAATAATGGATACGGGCACACCATGCAATAGAACAATCTCTCTCATACAGATCTTTGCCAACTTCTCCGTTGAATACGAAACTGATACCGGAATGAAGTGTGCTGACTTAGTCAGCCTATCCACAATGACCCACACCGCATCAAACATCCTCTGAGTCCGTGGGAGTCCAACTACAAAATCCAAGGTGATACGCTCCCACTTCCACTCGGGAAGCTCAATCTGTTGCATCAAACCATTGGGTCTCTGGGGCTCGTACTTAACCTGCTGACAGTTCAAGCACCGAGCTACATATGCTACAATATCCTTCTTCATTCTCCGCCACCAATAATGTTGTCGTAAGTCCTGGTACATCTTTGCGGTGCCCGGATGAATGGAATATCGGGAACTATGGGCCACCTGCAATATCAACTCACGAATACCATCAACATCTGGCACACAAATACGACCCTGCATCCTCAAAACTTCCTCATCATCAACTGTGACCTGTTTGGCACCTCTGTTCCAGACCTTACCTCTAAGAACACATAAATGACGAGCATCATACTGCCTGGTCCGAATACGATCATACAATGAAGAACGGGCCACAGTATGGGCCAAATTACTGCCAGTCTCAGAAACCTCCAATCTCATAAACCGGTTGGCCAAAGCCTGAACGTCCAAAGCAAGCGGTCTCTCTCCAACTGATAGATAAGTAAGACTACCCATATTGGCTGACTTCCGGTTCAAAGCATCGGCCACCACATTGGCCTTCCCTGAATGATATAGGATGGTAATGTCATAGACCTTTAACAGCTCTAACCATCTTCTTTGCCTCATATTTAACTCCTTCTGCTTGAACAGATACTGCAAACTCTTATGATCCGTGAACACCTCACATGGCACGCCATACAAGTAATGCCTCCAAATCTTCAATGCATGAACAATGGCTGCCAACTCTAAATCATGAACTGGATAGTTCTTCTCATGAACCTTCAACTGACGTGAAGCATAAGCTATAACCTTGTCGTCCTGCATCAACAACGCACCAAGCCCAACCCGTGAAGCATCACAATACACGGTATACGGCCATGAGCCTGTGGGAAAAACTAACATCGGTGCCGTGGTCAAGGTTGTCTTGAGCTTCTGAAAGCTCGCCTCACACTCATCCGACCACCTGAACTAGGCACCTTTCTGAGTCAACCTGGTCATAGGGGTTGCGATAGATGAAATACCCTCCACAAATCAGCGATAATAACCTGTTAAGCCAAAGAAACTCCGAATCTCTGTAGCTGAAGTAGGTCTAGGCCAATCTCTAACTGCTGAAATCTTCTTGGGATCCACATGAATACCCTTTACCGACACAACATTGCCCAGAAATGCCATCGAACTCAACCAGAAATCACACTTAGAAAATTTGGCATACAACTGACTATCCATCAAAGTCTGGAGAATGACTCGAAGGTGTTGCTCATGCTCCTCTCGGCTACGGGAGTAAATCAAAATATCATCAATGAAGACTATCACAAATGAGTCCAAAAAGGGCCTGAGCACTCGGTTCATCAACTCCATAAAAGCAGCAGGGGCATTTGTCAACCCAAATGACATCACCAAGATCTCATAATACTCGTACCGAGTGCGAAAGGCTGTCTTACGATCATTAGACGCCCTAATCCTCAGTTGATGGTAACCAGATCTCAAGTCAATCTTGGAAAACACAGTAGCACCCTAAAGCTTGTCAAATAGATCATCAATCCTCGGCAAGGGATACTTATTCTTGATAGTAACCTTTTTCAATTGCCGGTAGTCAATACACATCCTCATTGAGCCATCTTTCTTCTTAACAAACAACACTAGGGCACCCCAAGGAGAAACACTAAGCCTAATGAAGCCTTTATCCAAAACATTCCTGCAACTGCTCCTTCAACTCCTTCAACTCTGGTGGGGCCATACGGTACGGCGGAGTAGTAATAGGTTAAGTGCCCGGACCTACCTCAATACAAAAATCAATATCCCTGTCGGGTGGCATACCCGGCAGGTCAGCAGGGAATACCTCTAGAAACTCACGAACCACAGGCACAGACTCCATAGAAGGAACCTTCGCACTAGAATCACGAACATAGGCCAAATAGGCCTAACAACCCTTTTAGACCATGCGCCGAGCCTTCATATATGAAATAACTCTACTGGAAGAATGACTAGGAGTCCCTCTCCACTCCAAACGAGGTACTCCTAGTAAGGCCAAGGTCACAGTCTTGGCACGACAGTTAAGAATAGCATGGTAGGGAGATAGCCAATCCATCCCCAATATAACATCAAAGTCAACCATATCAAGAAGCAAAAGATCTACCTGAGTCTCCAAACCACCAATAACCACTAAGCATGAACGGTAGACTCGATCTACCACAATAGAATCACCCACCGGGGTAGACACATATATAGAAGTACTCATGGAATCACGGGGCATACTCAGATAAGGGGCAAAATATGAATACACATAGGAGAATATAGAACCCAGATTGAATAAAACCGAAGCATCTCTGCTGCAAACTGAAACCATACCTGTAATAACTACATCGGAGGCGGCCTGGCCGGAATAGCACAGCATCAGGGCGGAGCCCCTCCAACCTGAACATCTCTGGGTCGACCTACTGCGGGCTGACCTCTACCTCTCGTGGCATGTCCTCCACCTCTATGAGTCTGACCTCCACCTCTGGCACCTCGACCTCCACCCCTAGCTGGCTGAGGGGGTGTGGATACACCTGGTGTGGGAATCATGGAACGGGAACCCTGATACTGAGAACTACCAAAAGCCCGAGGGCAATACCTAGCAATGTGCCCTGAAACACCACAAGAATAATAAGACCTCACTGAGGCTGCTGACTCTGGAACTAAACCTGTCGAACCAAATAACCACCCTGGAAGCTCTGAAGTGGTGGTGCACTACGGAATACCTGAAGTGCCGACTGGTATGGTCTAGGAGGATGACCTCTGCCGAAAGCATCTCTGCCTCCAGATGAGGCACCACTAAATCGACCAAAATGATGAGGTCTCTTGTCAGCCCCCTGACCACTGCCCTGTGACGAAACCATCTCAATCCTCCTGGCCACATTGGCCGCATCCTGAAATGAAATATTAGTACCTGACTCTCTGGCCATCTGAAGTCTAATGGGCTGAGCCAAACCCTCAATAAACCTCCTCACTCTCTGTCGATCTATGGGGAGTATCATGACATCATGTCGGGCCAGAGTAATGAACCTAGTCTCGTACTGAGTAACAGTCATAGATCCCTTCTGGAGGCGCTCAAACCACCTCTGATAGTCCTCTCTTTGAGTAACAGGAAGAAACTTCCCCAAGAACAACTCGGAGAACTGAGCCCAAGTCAAAGGTGCAAACCCAGATGGTCTGGTCAAGCAATAGTCTCTCCACCAAGTCTTGGCGATACCAGAAAGACGAAATGTAGCAAAATCGACCCCATTGGTCTCCACAATGCCCATGTTCCGAAGAACCTCATAACAATTGTCCAATAATCCTGGGGATCCTCTGATGGTGCATCAGTAAAAGTAGTAGGGAATAACTTGGTGAACCGATCTAGTCTCCATAGAGCATCTGCTGACATAGTTGCTCCCTCAACTGTCGGTGCCACTATACCCGGCTGAGCTACTCCAGCTGTTTGAGGTGCCGGAGTCTGGAACTGAGGGGCTAGTTGCTCTGGTGTGCGAGTAGCAGAAGTCTGCGGCCCTCCCCTAGCCTGAGAGATGGCTGGTGCAGTAGGAAGAAGACCGGCCTGAGCCACGCTCTCCATAAGTCCCACTAAGCGGACAGGAGCGTCCTGAAGAACCGGGGTGGCAATGAACCCCTCTGGGACCTGAGCTGGTCCAGCTGGAACCGTCTAAGCAGGAACCTCGCCGGCAAGGTCTACCTGTGGGTTCTCTACTGGGGATGTTGCTCTGGGCTGAGCCCTGCCCCTACCTCGGCCTCTAGCACGGCCTCGGCCTCGTCCTCGGCCCCTCGTAGGAGCTGCAATAGGACGATCGGGCTGCTTATTGGTATATGAGGAAGCACGTGTTCTCGCCATCTGCGGGAGAGTGGAATAGAAACTCAATTAGCATTTAGAATTTAATTCGCACGACAGAGAAGAAGAAATGTGAAGTTATTCCTAACTTTGCAGCCTCTGGGGGATAAGTACAGACGTCTCCGTACCGATCCCTCAGACTCTACCAAGTTTTTCCGTGAATTGTGAGACCTAAGCAACCTAAGGCTCTGATACCAACTTGTCATGACCCGAAATCCCACCTTCAGGCCATGATGGAGTCTAACATTGTACCCGCTAGACAAGCCAACGTTTTGGGTTAAATTTACTATTTTCTTTATTTATGACATCTAAAAGGAAAACAATAATCATGGACAATTAAATAAGATTGCGGAAGCTACGGGTTTATCAACTTAATGCAATAAATATTACGAAATTGTCGTACATAAACCCCCAGAACTGGTGTCACAAATCTCACTGACAGTCTAAGAATTCTACAACAAGAGTCTGAAATGAACAAGTACAACTATCTGGAAATACAAATAAGACAGAAAGGAAAAGATAGATCGTGACGCCAAGGCCCACGAACGTCTGCGGGACTACCTCGGTGTCGCCTGTTGGATTGAATGATACTCCCTTTATAAGTGTCCACTGGGTCCGGCTCCGTAATCTGCACAACATAAAGAAGTGTAGGTGTAGCATCCAAACTAGAAGTTGTTGTTGTTACCCCACCTTAGGCCGAAGAAGCTCTCGAGGGTGGGTTAGATGATGTTCCTGAGCCGGTCAACGGCCAAAGCATTTCCCTAGCCGAGGGGCATTTAGTGGATGAGTTAGGAGAGCCCAGTCCTGAGGCTCCCCCAAGATAAGAAAAAACCTTGATCGATCCAGACGGGGTTATTGATATAGGTGATCTCTGCCGGTCCCGACATCCTCTCCGAGCGAGTTACGGGATACCCATAATATAGAAACTTCTGATGTTGGGGCATCCCTCGGAGAGAAGGGCGTGTTTGAAGGACTCTTCACTAGGGTCGAGGAAAACCCCGAGCTTAATGCCTCGCTCATGTTTTAGGAAGCCAAGAGGCTCTGCAAACAGGTAACCTTTCGTCGAATATGCTCTAGGCTTCGATCCTTATCGTCCTAATTTTGTTCTTTTATGCTTTCAGGCTATAGTGCTTTACAACCAGGCCATTGCCAAGTCCCAAGTTGAGTTGACCCATTACGAGGAAAAGTGTAGGAGGCTTTCATCAGAGGTTGTCGATCTTAGAGCTCTTTTTACCAAAAAGGAGGAAGAACTACATGACCTTCGGGCTCGTTTGAAGACAGTGTCTCGAGAGCGGACCGATCTTGCTGAGCAGGTAATATAGTCTCCGTATATCTTTATTTACGTGCTTTTCCGACTTTAGCATTTAACCCCTTTGGGTTGATTTTTGAAGCTTGAGAAGAAAAATGACCTGATGAGGAAGGGGCTCCGAGCCAGGGATACTGAGATTCTCGGACTTAAATGGTGTATGAACGAGATAGTCTCTGAGAGAGATACCTTCCAGGGAAATTTGACCTCGGTTGAGCATCATCTTCAGGATGCAAGGGCGGAAAGTAGTAAGTATAGAGATCTCCATGCTGAATCGGTCGCCGCGATATCTGCAGCCAAGGCTGATGTCGATGCCCTCATATCCTCGTACAAAGAGCATTTTGCTGCTGCAAACGCTCAAGCCAGGAAGGTATCTGAGGAGGTCGAGCTTGAACTGACCCGAGCCCTGGAGCATGCCCGATTAAAGTCTCGGAGGTAGGCTCACGAGGATGTACATGCAGGGGGCATCGATTTGTTTGCTGAGATTGAGAGGGTGAAGGCCCTAGAGGAAGAATCGGCAGCAATACTTTTTTCTGATGATGGTTCATCCAGTGATTCGGCCAGCGAATCGGAGTGTGATGGAGACGAAGGTGAAGTCCCCAAGAGGGCGGAGGCTGTTGAAGCTTCGGTGGCCGAGGGCCAGGCTGTTGAAGCTCCAAGGGCCGAGGGACAGGCTGTTGCGGGTCCGGGGGCCAAGGGCCAGGCTGTTGAAGGCACGACTGTTGTGGTAGATTAGGTTTTTATTTGTTACCCTTTTGTGTAATCCTAGGCATGAGCCTTGCAAACATGCCTCTGTGAACATTTATTATATATAAAGATCTTTGCTTTTTGTCATTTCTTGTTTTCCTTTTGCCCTGTTTTGAATAAACTTTGATGTTTGTCGACTTATAATATAAACCCCTATGCTTTTCATGCTTGATGAATAATTGATGGTAGTCGACCATTTAGGGTTCTTCCCTCGAGTTAAGTTTGACTCGGGACTACCGACCTTTGGTTTTTAAGGTATTGCCTCTTAGGCTATTTTTGATTTGGCCATCGGGCTCTTCACACATCGGCCCGTAGGTTCCTTACACTGGACCTTAGGCTATTACGCATTGGCCCTTAGTCTTTTTAGGCTTTCCCTTAGGCTCTTACGCATTGGCCCTTAGGCTCTTATGCATTGTCCCTTAGGCTCTTTTTAGATTGGGTCGATGCGACCTCTAATATGGCTATAGTTTTTCCCTCATTTTGGCTAATGACTTTTGCAGTTTTTGTGTTCGTCCGACTCTTTGACGGCTCAAACAAGAACCTCGATTATGAGTGGATATATGACGACAGTCGAGTACCTCGGGAGGTTTACTCGGAGGCTGATTTTTCGAAGCCCTTTTATCGAAGGCTGATTGTTTCGAATCCTTTTCGTTGCTTGGAGTTGATATGATCGAAGCTCCTTTGTTTATGCCGAGGGTAGCCTGATTAACCGGTTCTTTTCAAAGTATTTTTGAAGTATTTGAAGGCCTATAGTTTTATGGCGGTAGTTAGACGTCTCCGAGCCGCGTTAATTTGGCTGGAGCCTTTTAATATGACCGTAGTCTTTATGTTGGATCGTAGCCTTTTATTCCCCGGGTGAGGTAGCCTCGGCATCTATATGGAGGGTATGCCTTTTTAGGGGTCTTACAAGTTAGAATATATAGCCTTGGCCTTAATGTTGGGGTTATTCCTTTTGAAGGTCTTATGAGTTTAAGTATGCCTTGTTGAGGTCTTATAAACCTGGTATTGCCTCATTGAGGTCTTACGGATTCAATGTTGCCTCATTGAGGGCTTATAAATTTGATGTTGCCTCATTGAGGTCTTATACATTTGGGCATGCCTCGTCGAGGTCTTACAGATTTGAAGTTGCCTCGCCGAGGGCTTACAAGCTCGAAGTTGCCTCATCGAGGTCTTACGAATTCGAATTTTGATGGCTCGATGAGCTTACTGCCGATGGCAGTCCCCGAGTGCTCGAGGATTTCTGGCCCTTGGGCCGTTTTGCGTGGAAGCAGTAAACTTCTTTAAGGCATGAAGTGTTTTGACAGGAAAATAGGCTTCTTTGATTACTTGATATATGTGTACATGTTTCTACCTTGGGGGTCCCGATTGTTCTACATGGACACGGTTCATTTGACCATTTGGCCCAATACAATATTCTCCTATCGAGGCCCTTTTAGGCATAACTTAATTCCTTCGAGGAGACAGCCTCTGAGGGTGATGCCCCCCAGTATTCGAGGTTGATTGAGAAGAGGCCTTGAATACTTTTTGAGTTCTCGTTGGGTAGCATATTGATGTTGCCTCGTTAAACCTTGACGGTAAAACCCTTTTGGGATAAAACTCGATCGAAGGGAAAAAGAGCGCAACGCATGCTTTAAAACCTGAGGTCTTCGAGTTAGAGGGTGTTTAGATGTCTCTAATCGAACACCTACAAGAAATTAGTATGAAACACAAATGAAAAGGGAGGGGGTAATACCTTAGCAATAGTAGCGTTTGAGAATCTATATGTTCCAATTGCTTGGTAGTTGCTCGCCCTCCATGGTGCCAAGTTTGTAGGACCCTTTGCCTACCACTCCAAGGACACGATACGGTCCTTCCCAACTCAGGCCTAGCTTCCCTTCATTTGGGTTTCGAGTGTTAAGGGTGACTTTACTTAGGACTATGTCCCCGACTCTGAAGTATCGTAGGTTTGTTCTCATGTTATAGTATCTTTCGATCCTTTGTTTTTGCGCGGCCATTCGAACCAGCGAAGCCTCTCGATTTTCATCTAATAGTTCGAAGGCTATAGTCATGGCTTCGTTGTTTGAATCCTCGGTGGCATGTCGAAATCTGGTTCTTGGCTCCCCGACCTCGACCTGTATCAGAGACTCAGACCCATATACCAAAGAGAATGGTGTCTCTCCAGTGCTTGTCTTCGAAGTTGTTCGATATGCCCATCGTACTTCAGGAAGCACCTCTCTCCATTTTCCCTTCGCATTTTCTAGCCTCTTTTTCAAGTTTTGAATGATGGTTTTGTTTGTGGACTCGGCCTGTCCATTTTCACATGGGTGGTAGGGCGTTGATAAGATTTTTTTGATTTTATGATCTTCGAGGAACTCCGTCACCTTGCTGCCGATGAACTGCTTCCCCCCATTGTCACATGTAATCTCGGAGGGGGTCCCGAATTGGCATATGATGTGGTCCTAGATGAATTCAATGACTTTACCTGGCGCCGTTCGGAGGGGATCCTGAATCTTCTCGAAAGCCTGTGCTTCTACCCATTTCGAGAAGTAGTCAGCCATAAACATAATAAATCTAGCTTTACCTGGCGCCGTTGGTAAGGGTCCGACGATGTCCATCCCCCATTTCATGAACGGCCATGGTGATAAGATTGAATGTAGTTGTTCATTGGGTTGGTGAATCATTGGCGTAAACCTTTGGCACTTATCACACCTCTGAACGAATTCTTTGGTGTCCTTCTCCATGATGTCCCAATAGTAGCCTTCTCTGATCACCTTTCGAACTAAAGAATTGGCACCGGAATGATTTCCGCAGGTGCCCTCGTGGATTTCTCGAAGCACATACTCGGTGTCCTTTGGCCCCAAGCATACTGCTAGGGGTCCGTCGAAGGTCCTTCTGTATAGAGTTCCATTCTCGTCGAGTGAAAATCGAGCTGATTTGGTTCGAATGGCCCTTGATTCTTTCGGGTCCGTGGGCAGCTTCCCACTCCTCAAATAGTCGATGTACTTGTTCCTTCAATCCCACGTTAGACTCGTAGAGTTGATCTCGGCATGGCCTTATTTAATTACTGACTTGGATAGCTGACAACAGCCCCGGGGAGTATGTCATCTTCTTCGACGGATGATCCCAGGTTTGCGAGTATATCGGCCTCGCTGTTTTTCTCTCGATGTATGTGGACCAGGTCTATTCTTTGAAGCGATGCAATGTGACTTGAACTTTGTCTAAGTATATTTGCATCCTGTCTCTCGAACATCGAAGCTCCCATTCACTTGGTGTACTACCAAAAGGGAATCATATTTTGCTTCGATGACTTCTTCTCCTAGGCCTTTGGCAAACTCGAGACCTGCAATCATAGACTCATACTCGGCTTCGTTGTTAGTCAACTTTGCAGTTTTTATAGATTGTTTAATCATGCCGCCCGTGTTGGAGTGTCAGACCGTCCAAGATATGGACTGTTGTGTAATTGTCGAGGAGGAGGAGGAGGAGGAAGGCCCTACCATCCAAGTTGTGAGAAAGGGATCGTTCCTCAGAAATTGGACTGTCAGACCGTCCAGGGCCCGACGAGTCCCGAGGTAACAAGGCTGAACAGCATTATTTATTTTTGCTTTCTAAAATAATTTCCCTTCCTTCATTTTTGTTTAAATAAAATCTCCAGTGTTCCAAAATGTTGTTTAAATTATTGAAAATCGTTTTATGTTTCAATGGATCAATATTTATTACTACCATTTTTTCCTCTCATATCTTTATCTATACAGCATTACTATTTCCTGTCTTGATGAACCAATAATTGTGACATGCAATGAGACAACGCAACAAAAGGATATCGATTCGAAAGAAGAAGATAGCATACCCGATTAAATTGTCAGAGAAGTAGAAGATTTCGAGAACAAGCCCAAGTCCAACTTGGACGAAACTGAGGTAATCAATTTCAGAGACTATCAAGGAAACTCGCATCAGCATCCACTTGTCGCCGCCATAAAAAGAAGGGTATACACAGTTCTTGAAGGAATATGAGTACATATTTTCATGGTCATACGATGATATGACCGGGTTAAGTACATCCATTGTGTCTCACAAGTTGCCCACAAACCCAATGTGTCCACCAGTAAAGCAGAAACTCGGGAAATTCAAGCCTGACATGAGTCTTAAAATCAA
Organism: Nicotiana undulata; assembly: GCA_005239495.1. Lineage (NCBI taxonomy): Eukaryota > Viridiplantae > Streptophyta > Magnoliopsida > Solanales > Solanaceae > Nicotiana > Nicotiana undulata. The sequence continues at coordinate 63,033 of ML291780.1, forward strand.
GGAGGAGGTTACTAAGCAAAGCAAGGCCAAAGTCCTCAGGGTGGTTGAATATCCAACATGGTTAGCCAAAATTGTACCAGTTCCAAAAAAGGATGGAAAGGTCAGGGTTTGCGTCAATTACCGGGATCTCAACTGAGCCAGTCCAAAGGATGATTTCCCCCTTCCAAACATACACATCCTAATCGACAATTGCGCCAAACATGAACTCCAGTCATTTGTGGATTGTTTTGTCGGTTATTATCAGATATGGATGGACGGGAGGACGCACACCATGGGGAGTGTACTGTTACAAGATGATGTCATTAGGCCTAAAGAATGTTGGGGCCACATACATGAGGGCCATGACTACCATCTTCTATGACATGATACATAAGGAGATTGAGGTATATGTGGACGATGTCATCATTAAATCTAATAAATCCACGGATCATATAGCAGATTTGAAGAGGTTCTTCAACAGACTGCAAAAGTACAACCTGAAGTTAAACCCTGCAAAGTGTGCATTCGGGGTTCCTACTAGAAATTTGCTTGGGTTCATCGTTAGCCGCCGAGGAATAGAACTAGATCCATCAAAAGTCAAAGCCATCCATGAGATGCCACCGCCAAAGAGTAAGAAGGAGGTAATGAGATTTCTAGGACGGCTAAATTACATTAGCTGGTTCATAGCCCAGTCCACAGTCATATGTGAACCAATCTTCAAGATGTTAAAGAAAGAGGCTGCAACCAATTGGACCGAGGATTGTCAAAAGGCCTTCGACAAAATCAAGGAGTACCTATCAACGCCACCGATTTTTGTCCCGCCAGAGCCAGGTAGACCCTTGCTACTCTACCTGCAGTACTAGATGCAGCCTTCGGCTGCATTCTGGGGCAGCATGATGAGACAGGAAGAAAGCAACGGGCTATCTACTACCTAAGCAAGAAGTTCACTCCATATGAAGCGTGGTACTCTTTGTTGGAATGTACCTGTTGCGCTCTGACTTGGATAGCTCAGAAGTTGAGGCACTACTTTTGTTCCTACACAACATACCTCATATCTAGAATGGATCCTTTGAAGTATATCTTTCAGAATCCCATGCCCACTAGCAAGCTGGCTAAGTGGAAAATCCTGCTAAGCGAGTTCGATATTGTTTATGTGACTCAAAAGGCAGTCAAGGGACAGGCACCGGCAGATCATCTTGCAGAGAACCCTGTGGAAGGAGAATACGAACCCCTGAAAATGTATTTTCCTGATGAAGTGTTGTTCATTGGAGAAGACATTGATGAATCCTATGACGGTTGGAGGATGTTCTTTGACAGAGCGGCAAATTTCAAAAGAGTCGGCATTGGAGCTGTTTTGGATCGAAAACTGGCCAGCATTAACCGGTATCTGCTACTTAGATTTCCTTGCACCAACAACATGGCAGAGTATGAAGCTTGTACACTAGGGCTCAACATGGCCATCGACATGGATATTCAGGAGATGTTGGTAATCGGTGATTCAGATTTACTTTTGCACTAGGTACAAGGAGAGTGGGACACCAAGAATTCCAAGATATTGCCATATCTGCATCATGTGCATGAATTGAGAAAAAGGTTCACAAATACAGAGTTTCGGCATGTTCCCAGAATTCAGAACGAGTTTACCGATGCATTGGCCACTTTGTCATCCATGATACAACATCCAAACAAGAAGTTCATTGACCCTATCCCAGTAAGGATCCATATCCAGTCGGCATATTATGCCCATGTTGAAGAGGAAACGGATGGGAAGTGCGATGACCCAAAAAAGGGGTCATTTTATGTGCATCTAATTTTGACTGTGTTCTGAGGCCCCAAAAGTCTCCATTAATCTCACCTCAATGTGCGTGTGCAGCCCGGGCACATAGCCGGGAAGACTTTATGTGAAAACTTGATTGAGAGTTAAATTTTTGATAAATTAATTGAATAAAGTTGACTTTGGTCAACATTTTTGGTAAACGGACCCAGATCCGTGATTCGACGGTCCCGGAAGGTCCATAGGAAAACATGGAACTTAGGCGTATGCCCGGAATCGAATTCCGAGGACCCAAGTCTGAGAAATAAATTTTCAAAGAAAATTATTTGATAAAAATATTAAAGGCTTATGAAAATGAACCTTGATGTGAAACTTGTGCTGTCGGGCCCGTATTATGATTAAGGCACTCGGAACAGGTTCAATATGTGTTATATAAGTTATCTGCGAAATTTGGTAAGAAACGGACTTGATTTGATTGGTTTCGGATCAAAATGAGGAAAATTGGAGTTAATGAAGTTTTGAGATTTTTAAAGGATTTGAAATTTGGCTTGAAAGGTGATTTTATGTTCCCGAGGTCCGAATGAAATTATGAGACCGGGAATAGTTCCTTCATGTCATTTATAACTTGTCTGCAAAATTTGAAATCATTCCGAGTAGTTTAGGCCGGTTCGGCGCATTGAAGTGAATTCTAGAATTTCAAGTTCTTAGTTTTGATTCAATTTGCTTTTGGGGTTGAATTTTGAGTTTCGTTGTTGTTTTCCATGTTCCGGGAGTTCGAGCGAGTCCGTATCATGAATACAAACTTGTTGGTATATTTGGAAGGGGGCTCGGGTGGGCCCAGGTGCTTCCCAGACCCCGCACGGGGCCAAAAAACCAGCAAAATCCACAGCTGGTGTGGCTGCTTCTGGTGTGACCGCACCTGTGGTCTCCCACTCGCAGGTGCGAGTGCGCATCTGCGGTTCATCCTTCGCAGGTGCGACCCCCATCGTAAGCGCGGCCCTTCTTCCGCAGGCGCGGCCCTTCTTCCGCAGGAGCGGGACCGCTGGCGCGGACTCCTTCTCCGCAGGCACGATGCCAGGGTCCCAGTCCCTTTTCCGCAGGGGCGGCGATTTTCTCGCAGGTGCGGGACCGCACCTGCGGTCCCAAGGTTGCAGGTGCGAAAATCACTGTTGCCATCCCCTTTTAAATGTCCAAATTACGGGTTTCCTTCATTTTTACCCACCATCAACTTCCATTAGAGAGCATCCAAGTTTGGGCAGCACCTCCCACGACCACCCACTGTAAGAGGTAAGTTAAACCCCATAATCTTCTAGTTTTAACATTAATTCCTAGTTAAATTCACTACTAAATCATCTAAAAATCATAGAATTAGGTAGAAATTTTAGGGTTCTTGAGGATTTTGTAACTTTCCATTTTAGGCCATGAATTCAAGTAGAAATCACACCTTAGTGATCCTTAGGCTATGGGTGAGTGATCCCTTCGAGAATTTTCGGAATTCGATCATGAGAGACCGGGGTTGGAAATTGGGAATTCGTCAAGAATAGCGATTTTATTGAATAACTAGGATAATTTCTCACATTGTGCATGCATTGATCTAATTTCACACCTTTTGACTAGTTGCGAGTCCTCGGGTATAGAGTTCGGAGTTTCGGGCGCAATTGTGGTCCGAGGGGTAGATTCGACACGAGGTGAGTCTCCTTTCTAACCTTGTAAGAGGGAATTGTCCCCATAGGTGATGTATATGCTATGTGTAAATTGTTTGGGGGCTACGTACGCGCCAAGTGACGAGAGTCCGTACGTAGCGGCTATTATTGTTATGTCCGGGTAGTTAGGCCCACACCATGCCTTGTATGTTTCTCGTAATGCCTTACATGCTTTCTCGTAATGCCTTGTACGTTTTTCTTGTAATGCCTTAAATATGTTTTTCTCGTAATGCCTTATATGTTTTCCTTGAAATGCTTCATATGATTATTTGTGACGCCATATGTACCATGAAACTATGTTTTAGCATCGTGTTATTCTTCTGAGGCCTTATGGTAAGTAGAAGTTGTGAAAATATATGGGATCGGGCCGTACGCCACGGCAGAGTTGAAAAGAAATTGTGAACTACATGGAAGTGGGCCGTACGCCACGGCAGTGTTGAAAGTAATTGAAAATATATGGGATCGGGCCGTACGCCATGGCAGAGTTGAAAAGAAATTGTGAAATACATGGGAGCGGTCCGTACGCCACGGCAATGTTGAAAGTAACTGAAAATATATGCGATCGGGCCGTATGCCACGGCAGTGTTGAGAAATTATGAAATATATGGGATCGGGCCGTACGCCACGACAGTGTTGAAAAGAAATTGAAATGAATATGGGATCGGGCCGTACGCCATGGCGAGTGTAGAAGGTACCTTATGGGAGCGGGCCATACGCCACGGCGGATCTAAGAATTTGTGATTATTGTTTCGTTCGGTGGTCTTACCTTGAAAGTGCTTTATTGTTTAGTTCAGAAATTGTTTGGATTTTTTTTATTCTTTTGATATATATACTTGTTGCTTATTTCCCTGACATGCCTACTGTATTTCATAATATTCTATCATATGTTATCACTGTTGGACCTTAGTGAGTATCGAGTCGACCTCTCGTCACTACTTCTTCGAGTTTAGGCGGGATACTCACTGGGTACATATTTATTTAATATGTACTCATGCTGCACTTTCTTTTCTTTTCTGTACTTGACTGTACAGGTCCGGAGGGTGGCACGTCTGGCTATCAGGTCGGTGCTAGATATTTATAGCGTGGTCATTCTTCACGGCGAGCTGCTTTCTCGGCGACTTCCTAGCAGCACCCTGGAGCTCTTTTTTTATATTTCTCTATCCATTTCATCCAGACGGAGACTCTGTATATATTGTAGTCATTGTATATTCAGTAGTTGTCCATGACACTCGTG
>ML291781.1:3534-13815 GCA_005239495.1 Nicotiana undulata
TATATATATATATATATATATACTAGTCAATTTTGGAAAAAGTCTCTCTACCCTTCCAGGGTAGGGGTAAGGCTGCGTACATCATACCCTCTCCAAAGCCCACATGGTGGGAATATACTAGGTTGTTTTTGTTGTATATATACTAGTCAATACAATCTATTATATGTTACTTAGAATCTCAAGTAACTTGAGTCGAAAATAACAAAGTTTTCTACATGAAGGAACAAAAAGGATGACTAACCTATAAGTTGAACTTTGAAACTTGCTACTATAAAGGAGAATGAAGTTATCTTTGTATTTGTAAAAAATAAAAATAAAAAATGAATATTCGTTGCTTTTGGGAGATATTAATTAGCAGACTAGCGCACAAGATAAATAATTGAGAAAGACAATGAATTAGGGTTTCAATCAATAAAAAAAGGTCTTAACTTTTAAATTTAAGACATTTCAATTCCTTTTTAAAACTTTTGAGTAATTACCCACCAGAATTTTAAGAATTTGGGTATTATATGAAGGACTTATTCAACAAACTTTGTTTTAATTTAAAAAATCTTTGGGGCTTACGCCTCACTAAAAAAAATGCGCCTCGAATACCGGGGCGTACGCCTCGAATTGCTATGCGTACGCCTCTTGAGACTTTTGCCCTACGCTATCGCCCTAGGGCGTTTTGATGCGTCTCGTCCTAGGGCTCGCCCCGAAAACCCTTTTTAAAACACTGAATAATACTACCGATGTGTATATACTTTTACGTTTTATTGAGTTGCAAACCTAAATTAATTAAATAAAAGTGTTCTTTTATAATGAATTAAGTTTTCGTCTTTGTCATAGTCCAATATGATACATTGTCCATTTTCCAACGGAACTTACGGATTTATCTCTTGAGCTATACTATCATAGATATCAAAGAGGAAAATTTACTTGCTATATCTAATTCTAAGAGTTATTTATGGATAATAACTACTTTTAGTTTAATTACTTTTCAGCTACAATGAATTTTTAATTTACCCCTCATACGTAAACTTCTCGCTAAGAGAGAGACAGGAGAGAGACTGATGGAGACAGCAAATACAGAAGGAGAAAACGCGAGCAGTAGCATCAGAGAAATTCACGTACTTGAACAGCGTATTCAACTATTCAACTACACTCGAATACAACGAATTGTCCAACAGTAGCTACAAAATATAAATACATAAAATGTAGTTATTTATCTCGAAATATGAGTAACAATTAAACTTGTAATATGATTATAAGAATATGTGATCTAATTCAATGTCAATTGATAAATAGCAAAATAAATAAAGGAATTAAACGATTAAAATGGACCGAACCAGTGTACTNTATATTGTTAGTAGCAAAAAAGAGGAATATCTGATATGAAAGAAGTACTAACCTTTTGAGTAGAATTCTTAATTATGGCGATTGGATCTGATTTATCTTCATAGACTTTTGAGTGAGAACCAATGCCTTTGGACGAGGATAATTATAGTAATACATCTTTCAAAGTAAGTGTTAAAGGCATAGTCTCGTGCTGATAACGTGTTATAAAATAACGACTTTATAGTAAAGAAATTGAAGACAAGTATAGAGAGAGAGATTGATGTCTTATTCAATTTCAAATTCATATACATAATGAACTAAAAACTCCTCTATTTATAGAAGAAAGGAAGCAGCTGCGAGGCTTTTCAGGAAGTAGTTGCGAGGCTTTTCTTCAGCTGCTTGTAAGCTGCCTGCATGAGCTGCTTGCAACCTGCCTGTTTAATAAGAAGCTGCTGCAATTCATTTCATTGAGTTGTTTGCAACCTGCCTGCATCAGCTGCTTGTAAATAAACTTCAACAGAGTACTAAATGGATAATCTTCTTCAGAAAAATTATCTATAACCGAATAGTAAATGGACATCCACAAATAATAGTTTCATAATAAAAATGAATTTTCTAGAAAATAATGTTTTAAAAAATAGAAAAAGATAACGCAAAAGGTGACAAAAGATGAGTTCAAGATTTGAGGTATCTAGACATGAATAGCCGGCTTATTGATGCTTTCAGTTAGAGAACCGAACGACGACAAATTCAACATTATTAATTACTTACATTAATTATTATGTGGAAATTAACTTCATTAATTTACTTTTTGGACTTTATGCAACGGCAAACTCTCAAATGAAACAACTATGCCACGCCAAAGAGAATCAAATCTATGCTGGTTACTTATTGATAGTTTCATGGTAGTAATAGTATCAGTGTTTTAAAAAGTGTGGGCATAAGCCGAGATATTTATGTCTCAGCGAAGCGTAAGTGCTGCGTAAGTCCGAGGCACGGGACATAATCCTCATAGGTATTTAATTTTTATTATTTTATAAAATAATATAATTAAAGTAAATATTTATAAACAGGTAAAATTGCATATATATATATATATATATATATATATATATATATATATATATATACTNATATGAAGGACTTATTCAACAAACTTTGTTTTAATTTAAAAAATCTTTGGGGCTTACGCCTCACTAAAAAAAATGCGCCTCGAATACCGGGGCGTACGCCTCGAATTGCTATGCGTACGCCTCTTGAGACTTTTGCCCTACGCTATCGCCCTAGGGCGTTTTGATGCGTCTCGTCCTAGGGCTCGCCCCGAAAACCCTTTTTAAAACACTGAATAATACTACCGATGTGTATATACTTTTACGTTTTATTGAGTTGCAAACCTAAATTAATTAAATAAAAGTGTTCTTTTATAATGAATTAAGTTTTCGTCTTTGTCATAGTCCAATATGATACATTGTCCATTTTCCAACGGAACTTACGGATTTATCTCTTGAGCTATACTATCATAGATATCAAAGAGGAAAATTTACTTGCTATATCTAATTCTAAGAGTTATTTATGGATAATAACTACTTTTAGTTTAATTACTTTTCAGCTACAATGAATTTTTAATTTACCCCTCATACGTAAACTTCTCGCTAAGAGAGAGACAGGAGAGAGACTGATGGAGACAGCAAATACAGAAGGAGAAAACGCGAGCAGTAGCATCAGAGAAATTCACGTACTTGAACAGCGTATTCAACTATTCAACTACACTCGAATACAACGAATTGTCCAACAGTAGCTACAAAATATAAATACATAAAATGTAGTTATTTATCTCGAAATATGAGTAACAATTAAACTTGTAATATGATTATAAGAATATGTGATCTAATTCAATGTCAATTGATAAATAGCAAAATAAATAAAGGAATTAAACGATTAAAATGGACCGAACCAGTGTACTTGCAAGTTTATCGACCCCGATCTGGATTAGGCTCGAAATCAAGTGCCAAGAACATTAAGAACAACAAGAATAACACAGACAATATGAGCAGAATGCACAGTAAGAACAACAAAGAATTAAGAGTAAGCAAAAGAGCAGAGTGTTTGTATTTCTCAGTAGTAGTGCAAGCGATAACTCGTGTATCGTGATAATTGTGATAATAATGATATATCCCTTATAAATGAACATGGTTCCTCTTTATATAGTAGAGGAATCCTAAATACGGTATGACTCTAATTTCGGAAATAAAATACATCATTGATATCATTAACCGTTAATGGTTCCGCTGGTTTCGAGATTCTCGCCGAGATTGGTCGTCGATCGCGGATATCTCGTGATTCTATTACCGTGGTATCGATTTAGCTTGATCTCGATCCCTTAGTCTTCATATTCTCTGAGTCCAAACTTGCTTCGATACTTGCTCACTCTCGACGCATACCCTCGATTCCGTAGAATCGGGTATCCTCGATTTTTACCGTATACAGATAATCTCCGCGTTTCTTAGAATGAAATGATAAGAAACGATTTGAGCCTCGATTCTTCGATAACTAGACCATGATGTCATCCCCTTGACGTAAGCGATGGATGTGACCGAAATATCCCGTCGGTTCGGTTCCCAAAAAACCATCAATGCATGTCAGCCGTCGGTCGGCCACTAGTGGCACCGAACGGCCGTTTTAAACCTATAAATACTAGCTCCTTAGTAGATTCAAACTTTACTTTTCTCTGATCGTAAACCCTTGAGTTCACAATCCTTCTTGCTTTCCTCTTATCGCCGCTTACCAAACCACCATTGTTTCCACCGGAGCCGCCAGTTCTACACCCTCTTTTTACTCCCCTCACATAGGTATATAGCGAAGACCTCTAAAACAGTACCGCAAAAGGAGAAGGCTCCATCTTCCTCTTCCCCGTCAGCCGGCGATAAGATGCAGGTAGAAACGGTCGTCCATGAATATGTACTTGGCCCCTGTGTCCTTAGAACCGACTTTAAAGTTGATAACCCCTCATCGGTGTCGGGCTGATGCGAACATGTGTCGGTGTACATGTGTTCGATTACCGAGGGCCATATCGATGCCATGAAGAAGGACTGGGGATGGGGTCCAGATGTGGTGGTGCAAATTCCTACACCTGAAGAGAGCATCACCACACATGTGAAGGGGTTCTTGAGTGTTTACACTTACCCCTTCATATTGGGTCCCGCCGACCACGTGATCTTCGACTTTTGTAAGAGGTACGAGGTCACCCTTGGTCAGCTCCACCCCTCACTTTGGCGCATAGTAATCATGTTGCGCTTCTATTCCAATGAGGCCGAGGGGTTGGAGTTCACACTGGACCACCTCATTCGGTTGTACAGGCCCCGACTCTATCGAGGGCTAATTAGACTGAACGTCGAGCAACCAAAGCCCTATTCTTGAACATTGACGAAGATAAGGATTGAGGCTGGATGAGTCGCTTTATACGGTTGAGGACCTGTGATATAATACCCAAAGAAAAGATGTCGTTTCCAGAGGAGTGGAAAGCCAAACGTAAGTGACTTTTTGTTCTTTTGATTATGTGTCTCTTTCAATCTTGTCTAACATTCTTCTTTGACCATGCAGCCGACCCTTGGATGCCCGAGGTGGTGCCCGATTTCGAAGACTGGATCCACAAGCTTGCCTCCACTTCGACTCGCGTTGAAAAAGTGTGGAGGTATTTGGCTAAAGGCAAGTGGGAGGCCAAGAACCATGGTAAGGTCCCTTCTTACGTATTCCGAAACAATTTCCCCATTTCTCCATGACTAATCTTCTGTTTATGCAGTCCTGACCAAAGATGCCATTATGAGGCCTTCGAACGAAGGTGGCGAAGCTACGTCCCTAGTTTCGGGGCCAGAAAAGGACAACAAGAGGAAAAATCCCTCGCAATCCGAGGTCTCCAAACCCAAACCTCGAAGGGTGAGGAGAAAAACAGTCAGGCTCTCGGCGGGTGCGGTCCAAATATTGAGGGACAAGGATGAGGAAGAAGAAGAGGACATGTCGGCATTGGTAGCTCGCCCCAGAAAAGCTACCGAGGTTGCTTCGCATTCTGAGCTGCCACCTGCTACAGCTGAGCCTCCCATCGAGAAGGCTTCGACAAAAGGTTTGGGGGTGAACCCCAAGTCTCTTGAGGTCGATATAGCATCTCGATCGTTGACTTCTACACCGTGAGGGGCCGGTTCCGAAACTAGAAGGATCGAATAGAGTGCTCCGAGCGATTCGCTCGGGGACATGACAATAGGTCAAATACTTTCGATGCCGGTCTTCTCCTAAGAGGCGATAAGGGATGCCCGAAGGCTGAAGACCCCCGAGATTGGCAAAGGCTCTAGTGCTAGTGATCCTTTTCAGGATTGCTTTGTGGGGGTCGATGATGCCTCCCACATTGCTGACGCTTCGATTCTCATGTATGAAGCTTAGCGACTTTTCTCCAAGGTAAATGCTAGTTTATTTCTCTTAACCTTTTTTCTAAGGTCATTCTCTCATAGATTTAACTTGTGTTTTTCTTCTTTGTCCATGCCTCTACCAAATTCGGAGCTGACCTTAGTCACTGCGAGGCCGATCTTTAGAGGGTATCGGAAGAGAGGAACGCTCTGAAGATTCTTTGTGTCCATAAGGACGAGGTCATAAAGGACCTTCAAGAGGACCTGGCCAAGGCTCATGAGGAGGAGGCTGAGTTGGACAAGCAGGTAACCGCCTTATTGATACAGTATGGAATAGACTCCACTGTGGAAGCTAACCCTTCAAAATCTCAGCTGCAGCAGAAGATGGAGAATATCAGTCTACTTTGGGCGGAGGTCGATCAGGTTAAGATCGACTGTGATCGGTGGAAAGTTAGGATGGACCGCCTTGCTGCTGAAAAGGAGGTGGCCTTGGCCAAATTTTCTTCGGCGGAGGCCCAACTCCAAAGCCTTAGAGAAAAAGGTTCGGATCAGGCCAAGAAGGTCGAAGGACTCGAAAACAGGCTTATCGAGGCCAAGGCTGAGATTGAAAAGACCAAGGCCAAGGCGAACAAGTCCATAGTTATGTATCGAGCCGATGTCGTAGCTGTCCAAACTCAGTTGAGGGAGGATTCCAATCGGGAGAAGTGGCTCAATGACCTGGCGAAGTGCCGATCCCGGAGGGAAACCCTCGAGGAAATTCATGCTCGAGGTTTTGAACTCTCCGAGGAGATTTCTCAAGCAAAAGAACTCGAGACCGAAGCCAGGCAGCTCGTCCCTTCCGATGATGATGATGATGATGGCGGGTCCGGTAATGGAGAAGACGGAGGTGAGGTTGTTGAACAAGATTCCCACGAAGAAGCCGCTCGGGAGGAGGCATGTATTGAGGGGACTAGCCCCGATCATAACTAGGTTGTAACTTCTTTTTTTCTTTTTTCTTTTATAAGGCCTTGACTGGCCCCCTGTATATATATTTTTTGACATAATGAAATTTTTTTCTTTGATGCCTTCATGAGTTTTTCTTTCATGTCCCTTGTATGTTTATTTGTTCCTACTGAAAGATTTTCATTGCTTCATTTCAACTTGTGATCGAAATAAGCCCTTAGGCTCTTCGTTTTTACAAGGGCAAGTCCCCGAGCTATAAAGGCAAGTCCCGGAGTCCAAAACTCATTTGAGAACTTGTCTCGGGGGTGGCTCATTTCGAACTGGTAGATGAGTTATCTTAAATAACCAAGCTCGGATAGTTTTATAGGATAGGGTAGACCCTTAGGTTTTTATCAATGATTGTAAAGTTTTCGAGCTCACCGCTATACCTTTTATGTGAATCTTCGATTTGTAGTTAATCGTTTGTTTAAGCTCGTAATAACTGAACCCTTGGGTTAGAATCGAGTGAGAGCCAGGTCTCGAGCTCTAACTGTATCGGTCCTTAGGCTTATTAGATCGGCCCTTAGGCTCCTTTATATTGGCCCTTAGGCTCTTTTAGATTGGCCCTTAGGCTCTTTAAGTTGGGCCAATTCGGCCTCTAAAAACGGCTATGATTTTTCCCTTTTCGGCTAAAAAACTTAATGAAAATTTCTTTATGCCTTAGAATGTGCTTTTTGTACACGTTGATTTTGTTTTTAGGGTTCAGCGATCGGAACCCAATTTTATCTTAACTTGATTGTGTTAGGATAATCCAATACTTCTTGAGGTTTATTGGAAGGCTGATATTATCAAAGCCTTTAATCTATTCAAGGACTAATTTTATCGAAGCCCTTTTTATTTGCTTTGCCGAGGGTAGCCTTTTTTTAATAGGTTTTTTGAAGTATTTGAAGGCCTTTAGTTTATGGCGGAAGTCAGATGTCTCCGAGCCGAATTACTTCGGCCGTAGCCTTTTATATGACTGTAGTCTTTAATATGGACATAGCCTTCGGGTATGTCTCCTGGACTTATTTCCCGATAACATTTCGAACTTGTTCGAAATGTTAGTCCCCGAGTGTGATGGCCTTGGCCTATATATCGGGGGGTGCCTCTTTGAGGTCTTATGATTTCGAACTTAGATAGCTCGAGTAGGTAGTCCCCGAGTGTTTGAGGTATGCTTGTACTTGGCCCTTGAGCCATTTTTCGCAAGTGTTAGTTTTGTACAATAGATCATAATCATAAGTACATGACTCGTATAGTAGAAATTCTACTTCAAACACGAGATGTTTGGGAAAAGAGAGTGTTTCTTCGTATTATTCATACATGCGTACATGTTTTGTTTCCGGGACTCGGCTAATCTATATGGACACGGTTCATTCGACCGTTTGGCCCTTTACAAAATTCTTCCTATCGAGACCCCTTTGCATAACATTCGAGGGTGATGCCCCCCAGTATTCGAGGTTGATTGCAAAGAATCCTTGGATACTGTTGAATTATCCCCAGGTAGCACATAGTTGTTTCCTCGGTAAAAACCTTGCCGGAAAAACCCATTTGGGATAAAAACCGGTCTAAGGGAAAAAGAGTGCAATGCGTACTTTATAATCTGAGGTCTCGATTTCTTAGACTGGATACCTGCAATGTCACGACCCAAAATTCTAACAGGCCATGATGGCGCCTATCGTGGAACTAGGCTAGCCAACCATCACATCACTATACATTTGTTCAATTTTTAATAAGGCACAGTTCAATAAAGATAGCAACGTAGCAAAATAATAATTCATTTAAGTTTTAGCACCCTAATAATAGTCTAAATAACTCTTAAAAAAACCTCCCAAGACTGGAGTCAACATGGTCATAAGCATCTACGAATAAAATAAACTCTACTAATATCTCAATATAGTCTAGGAATGAAATAATAAAACTAAATAAGGAAGGGAAATGGAGAAGTTGTGGACGCTGGACAGCTACCTCGAAATCCTGTATACTACTGCTAACGAATTGAGACGGCTACTGCTCCAAGCCGGTACCTGAATCTGTGCACAGAGGCACAGGGAGTCTTTATGAGTATGCCAACTCAATAGTAATGAAAATAAATCACAGTCTGAGAATTATAAAACACACAGTACAGATACACCAATTGACAAAAGCCAGTAAAACACCTAGTCACCAGATAATATTCATCAAATACAGGAGTTCAAAAATCAGTTTCCAGAAATCCTTTGAAACAAGTGTAATATCAGTATATCTCAGTAAAATTCTCAGTAAAAACCAGTTTGAAAACGAAGTAAATCATAGTTCGAAAACCCAGTAAAAATCTTCATAAAATTGCCCCTCGGGCCATAATCATTTCTTGTAAAAATTTCTTTCAGTATCAGCCCATCAAGCAACCTCACAATCACTCTGCCTATCAGGAAACCTCACAGTCACTCTGCCCATCAGGCAACCTCACAATCACTCTTCCCATCAGGCAGCCTCACAGTCACTCAGTATCAGCCCCGCAGGCAATATCACTCATTAGGTACCTGCGCTCACTGTGGGTGTGTACAGACTCCGGAGGGGCTCCAACAGCCCAAGCGCTATAAACAAGCCACATCATGGCATAAATCACTCACAATATTGGCCATCAGCCACACTCATATCATAACATCCTCACAATATAGGCCAGCAGCCTCACTCAGTCAGACACTCTCAATTTGCCCTTCAGGCCATAAATATACCGGGTTCTCGACCCAAAAATAGTGTTTCATTTTCAAGAAGTAGTATCAAAATACTCTGAGTGTCAAAACAATTTCACAGAAAAGACTGAGTGAAAAATCATAACATATCAGCGAGGAAAATAGTAAAAACATCCCCCAAGGGGTAAACAAATCGGCACNCAGCCCAATTCATATCAAATATATATATATAAAATTAAGCATAGGATTAAAAATCGGTTTCGCAACTCAATAGTTGCCTAAATAGGGAATATATTTCCAAAGTTCCAATCTTTGCATTTCAAAACCCGTGAAAGGGTGCATAGTCCAGGGTTTCATACCCTCAGGACAGGATTTAAAGACATTACTTACCTCGAACTAGCCCGAAAACTATTCCGCAATGTGTTTGCCTCTCGTATCAACCTCGAGCGCTCCAAATCTATAAAGATCATACCTTTATCATCAAATTATGCTTAAGGAACGAATTCCAATTGAAAATATCGATTTTAGCTCAAAATTCCGAAATCGGTCAAAACCCGACCCCCGAGCCCGCGTCCTGAAACTCAGAAAGTTTTATATAAAAATGTTCTTCATCATCTCCTCAGTCCGTCCATATAAAGAACGCTAAAATCGGAGTCCGTTTGACCCCTCAAATCGACCCCTAAAGGTCTCATAATCTCAAGCGCTAAACCCACATTTTTCTACTGATTTTCATGAGTTAAACATTGTGATTATGTTCCTTAATCACCTATAATCAAGTTTTAAGGTCCAAAATACTTACCTCGACGAAGAACGATGATTTCCCTTCTTCAAATCGCCTCAAAAACTCTCTTCCCGTTCAAAAATGGTGTAAAAAGGGTTAATGGTCGCGGAAGGGTTTTAATTTAACTGCCCAGGCTTTTCTTCACTGCGATCGCGGA
>ML291781.1:14217-50681 GCA_005239495.1 Nicotiana undulata
CCCCAGGCTTATGTGATCGCGGACCACTGACCGCGTTCGCGAAGAACAAGCGCGTGGCCCCCTGCCCTGGCATGCTAGCCTTACGCGATCGCGACCTGTCTCACGCGTTCACGATGAAGATACCTCCAGTGCTATGAGATGGCACCCTTGTTTCGCGATCGCGTTGAACAATTTCCCCAGACCCCATGCAACACTACACGATCGCGAGCCTTGTTTCGCGATCGCGATGAACAACCTGCTGCTGTGCTAACACCAGAAAACAACAGTGTTTCTAAGTCCAAATGAGTCCGTTAACCACCCGAAATCAATCCCGAGCCCCTCGGGACCCCAACCAACTATACCAACACATCACATATGATCATTCAAACTTAGTTTCACTCTCAAAACACTAAAATTAACATCAAAATACCAAAATCACACCGGATTCAAGCCTAAGAACTTTGATATTTCTAAAATCCACCAACGATGCCGAAACTATCCAAAACAACTCCGAATGAACTAAAATTTTGCAGACATATCCAAATTGACATTACAAACCTGTTTCAACTATCGGAATTCCATTCCGACCCCGATAGCTTATTTTTCACCGCCGACCAGAAATCGCCAAAAACTAACTTTCGCCAATTCAAGCCTAATTCGACATCGGACATCACAAAATTATTCTGAACACACTTATAAGTCCCAAATCACCTAACGAAGCTATCCGAGCCATAAAATTCGCATTCCGAGGTCGTTTACCAATAAGTCAACTCTCAATTGACTTTTCCCATTTTAAGGCTATTTTTAAAGACTAATGACTGAACTCACTACAACCATTCGATTTCAAGCCTATCAACTGTAACACATCAATAATAGTTACATCAAGCTATATCAAGTCAAATACAGTAATTATAATGCAGATTCTACGTAATGACAGACCGGGTCGTTACATGCAACAAGATAGTTTCGATAACTCGGGTTTGTGCAATATATTTTGAAGGGGATATGTGGTAATAACACATATGGGATGACACTAAAAATATGGATTTAGTTTTACAGATGCGCTTATTAATGCAAGTGCCAATTTTTCTAGGTGTGGATACCTGGTTTCAACATCTCCTAAGGTCCGACTCACGTAGTAAATTGGAAACTGCATACCTTGTTCTTCTCAAACTAATACTCCACTTACCGCTATCTCGGACACCGCCAAGTATAGGTATAACTTCTCATCTGCCTTTGGGGTGTGGAGCAAAGCTGGGCTTGATAGGTACCGTTTCAATTCCTCCAATGTCTGACATTCCGAAGTCCATGTAAAATCATTTTTCTTTTTAAGTAAGGAAAATAACATGTGGCTCCGATCTGACGACCTCGATATGAACCAGCCTAGGGCATGTATCTGTCCAGTTAGCCTCTGAACGACTTTCACACTATCCACGACGGTGATGTCCTCGATGGCCTTGATCTTATCGGGATTGATCTCGATTCCACGATTTGACACCATGAAGCCGAGGAGTTTACTCGAGCCGACCTCAAAGGCACACTTTTCGGGGTTAAGCTTCATGTTGTATTTTCTCAAGATTTCGAGTGTCTCCTGCAAATGAGTCAAGTGGTCCTCTGCGCGTAGGGACTTAACTAACATGTCGTCAATGTAAACTTCCATTGATTTTCCTATCTGCTCTTCGAACATCTTGTTAACTAGGCGTTGATATCTAGACTCCACATTTTTTTAGCCCGAAAGGCATTCCATTATAGCAGTAAGTTCCATACTTAGTGATAAAAGAAGTTTTTTCCTAGTTTTCTGGGTCCATCTGGATTTGGTTGTACCCAGAATAGGCGTCAAGAAAAGTAAGTATCTTGTGGCCAGTCGTAGCATTATAATCTAGGTCCTTATAATCTACACACATTCTAAGTTTGTTCCCCTTTTTGGGTACTAAAACTACGTTGGCTAAACACTCGGGATATTTGACTTCCAGAATGGTTTAAGAAGTTTAGTTACCTCTTCCTTTATGAAAGTGTGCTTCAACTCATACTAAGGCCTTCTCTTTTGCTTTATCGGTCTGAACTTGGGATCCAGGCTCAATCGGTGAGTTGTAATCTTGGGTGGGATTCATGTCATGTCTAAATGGGACCATGCAAAGCAATCCATATTATCAATAAGAAATTTAATGAGTTTAATCCTGAGTTCGGGGTTAACACCGTTCCCAAGTATTCCTTACGTTCGGGCAGATACTCGATGCGTATCACATGTTCCATCCCTTCGACCATTGATTTGGTTGCATCCGATTCTTCGGGAACGACAAAAGTTTGAGGAGTGAGAAAATACTCTTCATCTTCTTTGATTAACTGCTTATCCGATCCGGTCGAGGCTGGGAACGGTGATTGCTATTTGGCCGCTTGCTTAACTTTGACGCTCGTCTTTTCTGAGGTCAAAGGTGGTGGTATCGGCGTCACCTCATTGACTGCAAACATCTCCTTTACAGCGTGTTATTTCCCATAAATTGTTTTCACACCATCCACTGCTGGGAACTTCATCATTTGGTGAAGGGTCGACGGTACTACCCTCATGTTATGGATCCATGGCCTTCCGAGCAGCGCATTGTACCTCATGTCGCCTTCGATGACATGAAATTTTGTGTCTTGGATGGTCCCGACCACGTTCACTGGTAGGATTATTTCTCCCTTTGTTGTTGCACTAGCCATGTTGAAGCCGTTTAGAACTCGAGATGCATGTACAATATAGTCTAGCATGCCAACCTGCTCTATGGCCCTTGACCTGATTATGCTCGCCGAACTACCTGAGATCCACGAGAACACGTTTAACTTTAATTTTATTTAGCAAAATAAAATTACCAGGGCGTCATTGTGCAACTGAGAGAGGCCTTCTGTATCTTCATCGTTGAATGTTAGGGTGCCTTCGGGCATATAGTCTCGGGTTCGTTTTTCTCTTGTAATCATACTTTGGTTCGTTTGAAGACAGATCCTTGTGAGACGTCGACCCCGCCGACGATCATGTGGATAACATGTTGAGGTTCTTCTTGCTCGTTTTTC
Organism: Nicotiana undulata; assembly: GCA_005239495.1. NCBI lineage: Eukaryota > Viridiplantae > Streptophyta > Magnoliopsida > Solanales > Solanaceae > Nicotiana > Nicotiana undulata. Next base: position 17,245 of record ML291781.1, read on the forward strand.
TATTGGCGTCTCTTTCCCTAAAGTGATTTTTGTCTCTATCACTGAGGAATTCAAAGATGGCCTTCGTTGAACAATCGAGCTACTTCCTCTCTCAACTGTTAGCAATATTCGGTCCTATGGCCATGCGTGCTATGGTATTTGCACATCAAGTTTGGATTCCTTTGAGAAAGATCGGTTTGTATAGGCCTGGTCCACCTAGTGTCTTTAATCCTTCCGACAGCCGATACGATACCCGAGGCATCGACACTGAAATTGTACTCCAATAATCGGGGTGCTTCTGTGGGATCTGCATATTTGTCAAATCTAGTTTTTCTCATGAGTCCCCGAGAATTCTGTCCTCGGTCACCCCTCCGATCGATCCAGACAGAATGATGTCCCGGATGGTTATTCCTTCTATCTGAAGCATATGGCTGATACCGATCTTTATTCGGCCTTGATTCTCTATCAACATATATTTGGTTTCTACTTGTCGACTGAACTAAACCTGAGGGGGCTCCTAGTTGATCGTCCTCGACTCTAATTTTTGATTGATATCGGTTGTGAACATCTGCCTAAGTCACAGTCGGGTACTCTATCAAATTCTGTTTCAGTTGGCGTGATGCAATCGAACTCCGCTCGTTTAATCCATGGGTGAAAGCCTAAATAGCCCAATCATCGGTAACCGGTGGCAACTCCATACGTTCTATTTGGAATCGAGATACGAACTCTCTTAGCATCTCGTTATCCCTCTGTTTCACCTTAAAGAGGTCCGATTTTCTAGTTGCAACCTTTATAGTTCCAGCGTGTGCCTTTACAAATGAATCTGCCAACATGGCGAACGAATCGATAGAGCTCGGTGGCAAGTTGTGATACCAAATCATAGCTCCCTTGGACAGGGTCTCCCCTAATTTCTTTAGCAATACTGACTCGATTTCATCGTCTCTCAAATCATTTCCTTTGATAGCACACGTATAAGAGGTAACATGCTCATTGGGGTCCGAGGTCTCATTGTATTTTGGTATATCGGACATCCTGAACGACTTTGGTATGGGATTAGGAGCCACACATAGAGGGAATTATTTTTGCACAACCTTTTTGGAGCCCATTCCTTTTAGGATCGATGGTGCCCCCGGAATCTGATTGACTGGAGAGTTATAGGTTTCCACCTTCTTGTCGTTGGTCTCGATTTTCTTTTCTCTCGATTATATTCTCTTAGTAAGCTCCTCGATCATTCTCATTATAGCAGGGTCAGTTGTCGAAGTATTATCGCCTAATTTTTCGGGCACTGGCTCGGTACAACGAGTAGCCTCTTGTTCGACTCTATTCGGAGCCACGTGCTGATTTTGCAACTGGGAAATGACGTTCTGTTGGGCTCGCAGCATTTCAAATATAACTTGGAGACTAACACCTTCGTCTCCTCTGCCCTGAGTACCTCGACTGTCAGTTCGACCCTCTCCGCATATGCTTCCATCGGGGTCCCTGCATAAATCCGCATTCAAAGCAATATGCGAACCGACATCGACTGGGTTGGCGGGCGGTTCTCCTCCGAGGTCACCCTGTGGAACCTCGATTCCCGAAGCGATAACATTCTCATTTTCCCCGTGGGTTCTGAGGTCATTGTCACCATGTGTAGCTGTGTTTTGTGAGTTTGACATGATTTATCCTGAAAACAAAATTCTTGGCAAGAAACAAGCGTAAAATAATGTGTTATACCAGAATTAATACTGAACAATCACTATTATCCTTAGCCCCACGGTGGGCGCCAAACCGTTTACCTTGAAATACGAGTAACAATTAAACTTGTAATGTGGTTATAAGGATATGTGATCTAATTCAATGACAATTGATAAATAGCAAAATAAATAAAGGAATTAAACGATTAAAATGGACCGAACCAGTGTACTTGCAAGTTTATCGACCCCGATCTGGATTAGGCCCGAGATCAAGTGCCAAGAACAGTAAGAACAACAAGAATAACACGGACAATATGAGCATAATGCACAGTAAGAACAACAAAGAATTAAGAGTAAGCAAAAGAGCTGAGTGTTTGTATTTTTCAGTAGTAGTGCAAGCGATAACTCGTGTATGGTGATAATTGTGATAATAATGATATATCCCTTACAAATGAACAGGATTCCTCTTTATATAGTAGAGGAATCCTAAATACGGTATGACTCTAATTTCGGAAATAAAATACATGATTGATATCATTAGCTGTTAATGGTTCTGCCGGTTCCGAGATCTCGCCGAGATTGGTAGTCGATCGCGAATATCTCGTGATTCTGTTACTGTGGTGTCGATTTAGCCTGATCTCGATCCCTTAGTCTTCATATTCTCTGAGCCCAAACTTGCTTTGATACTGGCTCACTCTCGAGGCATACCCTCGGGTCCGTAGAATCGAATATCCTCGATTTTTACCGTATATAGTAGCTACAGCTTTTTAAAAGCTCTTAAAAGGTAGTGGTTTATGTAAGGTTTCCTATCAAAAAATGTACATGTCATATGCACTAGTACTCTTGTTATATAAAACTTTGTTTTTTTTCTCCTTTTTCAATTAGGATTGTCATATGCGTCCCTTCTTCAAAAATTTATCAACTTAGAAAGCTTGTCAGTCCTTCATCTTGACCCCCCCCCCCCCTAAACCCTCGGGGGTGTCACATACACCCAACCTAGGGATTCAACGTCCTGAAGTTTACTCCACCATCATATTGTAGGAGTCTGAGTCTAATATCATATTTTGTCATACCCTGAAAGTAACTATTCTATTCTGCAGTGTACGTTTGCTAACAATAATATTCATTTATTATACTATGTCCACAATGTGTTGTTAAATCTCTGCTCTGAAATATATATATATATATATATATATATATATATATATATATATATATATATATATATATATATATATNCCAAAGAAAAGAAATCTGACTTTAAATAGTATTTATTTTTTTCCTTTGGTCCACAAGAAAAACGTTTACGTTAACTATAGCTAGAACACATATATCAAATTACACATTTTTAGTTGGCACTTGGCATGTATATAGCTTTTCAAAGCAATGATGTATACTAGTACTATTCTAAAACGTGTTTTCAGTTGCAATATATATATATATATATATATTGCAACTGAAAACACGTTTTAGAATAGTACTAGTATACATCATTGCTTTGAAAAGCTATATACATGCCAAGTGCCAACTAAAAATGTGTAATTTGATATATGTGTTCTAGCTATAGTTAACGTAAACGTTTTTCTTGTGGACCAAAGGAAAAAAATAAATACTATTTAAAGTCAGATTTCTTTTCTTTGGCGACCCTGAAGCCACATGCTGAATTGATGAGTAAATAAATCAGATCCCGGACGCAATTATTGCTCCATACAGCCCGCTCCCACCTACTCTGGTGTATAACAAGCTATGTTGCTTGAACTTTTAAAAATATTATCGTATTGGATTCTTTAAAAATATACTGTTTTTGAAAGATCCGACACACAATCAAGTGACATAGACAACAAGGACATAACCACGAGAAGGTTTTCACCCCGTTCCACGATGTCTCCTTACCGAAAGGAGCCACCATTCTAAGAGTGAAAACTGAAAATAAATGATAAATGTATGTATAAAAGATAAACGTAAATGCCGAGTGAGTCGTGACGAGCCAAGTAAGTCTTCCTTTTTGTTCTAAATTAATCAAGTATGTTTAAAATTTTGATTCACGCTAAAACGAAAAAAACAAATAACCAAATACTAGAATAAACATATCAATGGAGAAACGCAATTTTTTAAAGCTAAAAACGGTAATAAAATGCAAAGCAATGCCATTTTGAAGATAATTATAGTGATAAAGAATTATAAGTTGGTAAAGGTTCATTTTCTCTTTGAAGATAGACAAGTGGATTTACTTAATTATGGTTTATAATGTGTACTAAATCATAGCCAAATTTTTTTATTTATAAAATTAGTGCTTCTTATATTTAATTATGTAAGGTTTTCAATACCTTTATTATACAAAGCCTTACGACGAGAGGCGAATCCAAGATTTAAATTCTATGAGTTCAACCTTTAGAGTTTTTGCTTCCCATTATATTTTTAAAATTATGGGTTCATATCTACTATGGTAAGGTGGGTTGCTCTGATGGTTAGCACCCTCCACTTCCAACCAAGAGGTTGTGAAATCGAGTCACCCCAATAGCAAGGTGGGGAGTTTTTGGAGGGAAGGATGCCGATGGTCTATTGCTTACATCATCAAGTTAGTAACAAAAAAGAGAGAAAATAACTTGTAGTCAACACCAATGACGATCTCTTGGAGGGAAGGATGCTGAGGGTCTATTGGAAACAAACCTCACTTGTGATATTATATTGGGGGGTTGTTGTTGTTGTTCATATCTACTATTTGTTGTAATTTTAATAAATTTTTACACATAAATTTATATTCTGCATCAAAAGCAACGAGTTCAAATGAACCCGGTATCAAAGGGCTGGATCCGCCCCTGCTTACGTCATCAAGTTAGTAACAAAAAAGAGAGAGAAAATAACTTGTAGTCAACACCAATGGCGATCTTGCATTGTAATTCATCAAATTGGATTTTGAATAAAGACTTCAAAACTAACACGATTCTTTTAATGAAAAAGGAATGAGAAGAGAGAAGAAATCTAGAAGAAAGAAAAAAGACAACATTATTATTTGACTGTTGGAGACAAATATTATCCAAAAAAAACAATTTATTCATTTTTGTAATGTTTAAAAAGAAAAAAAATAGTTAAATTTAATAGATTTTTTTCTTTTATCAAGTATGTATCGATGTAATAGTCTTTATCAAAAGTGGTGTACATTTGTTAAATATTCTAACATATTTGGTCAAAATATTAGACCTATCATTGGTCAAAATATTAGACCTATCATTGGTCAACTTAGAGCTTCTATTCCAATATGTGGAGTTATGACAGCAAGCATTAGTGTTTTTGAAAATAATCACAAGCAACAAGAAGTGGAAAATAGTAAAACTAATGAAATACTTGAGTAAAAGGTAAGCGTTCATAGAGATAATTATGCAATATCCCTGCTTTTCATTGTGTGATCATATTCTTGATGGTGTAATTCAAAATATAGTTTCAATAAGTTTAGTTCAGCTTGATGCACGAAGTATCTCATAATTCAGAGGAATTTTCATAGAGCATTATGGTTTAGAACCTACTAATTATAATTTGTCAAATTATTATTTATAGTTACTGTTTAATTATTATCAGTTTGTATCACTTGTTGAATAAAAGCGCAAAGAATATAATTTGTGTCATATGTATTCGTTCACAATATAACTTGTATCAATTATATTTATTCGCGTAGTTGTATTCATTCACACATAGAATACACCATGTATCAACTGTAACCAAGGTGAAATACAAAGGTATATACAAAGGATACAACATGTATCAATTGTATACAACGGTGTATACAAAGGAGATAGTACGACTGTATTCATTTACGCAACGAATACAACCAAGAAGAAATACAGAAAAATAAATTCTCTTGTTGAGAGTCAAACTCAAGACCTTCACTAACTAAGCGGACACTCGGAACAACTAAGCTACGAGAGCTTGTTTCTCTTATGTTTCAGTTCAAAATAATTAATCTCTTGTTTCATGAATTTACTATAAATTCAAATATAGGTACGAATAATTTGCTGAAAGTATAGTTACAAATGATAAATTCAGTATATATATTCGATGTATCACAAATTTTCCCTATAGTGTCTACCCAAGGTTTAGGGTTGGGCCGCACCCTAAGAGAATATAATAAAAACAGCTAATCCTCACATAAGTATTGATTGATTCCACTGCTCAAACTCGTAAATTAATTACAATTTAAACATTGCTCCAAACTTCTGTTCAACAAAATATAGGAATCAAATAAAATTGTCATAAAATCAACCAATCTTGTCCGTTATGATAAATGCAGAGCATCACATTAAAGAATTTCAATGATGGATAAGGATCCAATCCTACCTTACCTTTTCAATTTTTTCAATATTCCTCCTCTCTTTTTTTCCTTCTCATCACGACATACAAGGATTAAAACGGCATCGAAACTGAATAGTGTAGTGGAAAAATTGGATGATTCCTTTACAATTGTGACAAAATGGTGCGTTATCCTATAATTTGAACTATAAGACAAAGCTAATTATTTATCAAGTCCACAAGCCAAATAAAGCAATGATAAAACGGACCAAATAAAGTAGCTCATATACTTGTTAAAATAGTCGGGCTAATCAGTTTTCGGAGCGTTACAAAATTATTGAAAAATAATCACTATTTTGCTGCAATACGAAAAGTTCCAGCGTAACATATTGGAGAATGGTGCACATGTGTATGAACTTCCAGTATATTATACTGGAACTCCAGCACACAAAGAGTTCCAACATAATATACTGGAGATTGGAGCACCTGTGTATGAACGTCCAACATATTATGCTGGAAGTTCATATGTAAAAATGTACTCTGGTATATTATGCTGGAACCGGATTTTGAATAGTATTTTCGTTCAGATTTATCGTTACATTGAAACAGAGGCGGATTCGTAATTTTAAGCTTATGGGGTCCTGTAGCAATCTGAAGTTAATTCACATGATAATTGGACCAAAGAATTGGGTTTCAACTAAATATTCTCATACTTTTAATGATTTCTTAATACAAATACAACGCCTATGCAAAAATTACTGAGTTCACGGGAACTCATAACATTTGCTCTAGATCCACCCCTGCATTGAAAGTGGCTAAATTTCGATTACTTTTAAAATAATAATTATTGTTCAATTACTACTTATAAATCTCGCTATTTTTAAATTTCACACCTTACATGTTTGTTAACATATAAATGAAAACATAATAATGAGTACTAGTCTATGATGGAGTGATATTTGGAAGTATAATATAGTAAAGGGAATTCAATTCAACCTCTTTTGTCAACATCTAGTTGCGCCCTCACTAGCATGCACCGGACTACACTTTAAAAGAGATGAACCACAAATAAAAACAAATGTAATGTCCAAAATACTTGAGTCATACTGATACATAGTGTAATTTTTTACAAGTGGGCTTTGAAATACTTAGTGTATACGCAAAAAACTTTACCACTACCTTGTTAAGGTACAAAGAATATTATCAATATACCCTCGGTCCAAAGGATAGCACATGCAAGCCGCAATGCACCCGGCCACTAATATAGGCCAACATATATATATATAGAGAGAGTGTGGCCGTACTCAATATTGATATTATCAATGTCCCTAACATAAAATTACGGTGAAGTACGTTATGTATTAGACACAAGTTTACCGTATACGGGCGAGAGAGAATTCTTATTTAATTTATTCTTTTTTCGGTTGATCCAATGACTCAAGACGATACATTTGATATCCTGTACAGTAAAACTGATTCCAACTTTCCAAGTGAAAAAAAGGTAGTTTTATCCTATTAATTATTACAAAATTGTCATAATCGAAGTGATAGAAAAACTTTTTAAAATGTATTATAAGTTTATTCGATTTTAGTAATCCCAATTACGACAAAAACATATTATTGTCCGGAGTGAAAATAAATTATAAATGAGTTTAAGTTCTAATAAAATTACACAATTTGTTCACGTATAAGACTCTTATTTTTGTACATCACTATTTTTATTTTATTTTTTTGGGTACATTAGAAAGACTAAAAAATTACTTAAATCTCTCTAAGCCTACATTTCCTTGAGCGATACCTCCCAGATATACGTACATCTCTGTGATAAATATTACTCATATAATAACTTAATAAAAATAATATGTAATATGTTCACTGATCGTGCAACAAATTTTTATATTGATCGGTGTATATAACTTAAATTCATATATAAAATTGTGATACATTTTTGGAGCTAGAAAAGTGGCAGAATAATAATATTTGTCAACTAGAGAGTACAGACAATATCTCATGGGGAACTGTTATTTGCTATTTATATTCAAGGGAAGACTCTCTTTCTTGTTGCCAATTATAAATTCTGTCCCCCTCTACTCTTGTGTCCAATAATTCAATCAACTTCATTTAGACTTGTTCATTTTTTTTCTCTGTGTAAAACTAACTTCATCATAATACAATTATGGCATTTTCTTCAGGTCCTGTATTCAGAATTAACCAGCCTACTTCACCATATTTGACAACTCCAAGATTTCACAATTCGTCAAGGAAAAAGGTAAGCAAAAAAAAAAAATACCCCATTTGATTTTCTTGGAAAATTTCTATTTATGTCGAGGGTCTACTGGAAATAGCTTTTCTACCTTCACAAAGGTCGGGATAAGATCTGCGTACACTCAACCCTCCCCACACGGTTTTCAGTGGGTTTGTTATTGTTGTTGTTGGAAAATTCTACATTCAAATCTCTCTATAACAACCTCATTTGTTCTGATATTTATTGGTTGTTATAGTGAAGTGCTGTTATAGAGGATATATATATTCTTAGGTAACATAAAAATCGGTTTCGAGGAAAATATGATTTTTATAGTGAATGGTTGTTATTGGGGTAGAGGAAGGCCGTGGCGGGTTTGAGAAGGGGTAGAGGAAGGCCGAAGAAGTATTGAGGAGAGGTGATTACGCAAGATATGGCGTTACTTCAGCTCACTGAGGACATGATCCAGGATAGAAGGGTGTGGAGGTCGGCTAGTAGGTAGTCGAGAGTTCCTCGTTCTTTTTTTAGTAGTATTAGTAGCTCTCTTGTTTTTTTTGTTCGCTCTGTATATCATATGTTCCAGTTTGCTATTGTTTGATGCTATTCTCTGTTACCGATTTCGTTGTTGTTGTGTTGTTGTTGTTATAGTTGTCTTTCTCCCCTTTTCCTTATCGTTCTTCGTGCCTCTATGTTTTCTTTCTTCTTCCTCTTTCTCCTTCGTCTTCTTCCTTTTTCTCTTTTCACCTTTTCTTGAGCCGAGGGTCTATTGGAAACAGCCTCTCTAACTCGCCAGGTAGGGGTAAGGTCTACGTACACACTACCCCAGACCCCACTTGTGAGATTATACTGAGTATGTTGTTGTTGTTGTTGTTGTACAGTGAATGGTTGTTATATAAGGATGTTATTATAGAGAGTTCTGACTGTATCTATTTTTTTATGTAAAATTAATTGTTCGGTATCCGAAATTCACTGGGCCGACTAATCTTAAAATGTCCTTGGTTCAGTTTCTTGTAAAAGCTTCTTTGAATGGATCAGAAGAACATAATGGAAAAATAGTAACAAAGAAAGAGAAAGAAAGTTGGCAGATTGATTTTTCAGGAGAAAAGCCACCTACACCATTTTTGGATACAATCAATTATCCAATGCATATGAAGAATCTATCCAAATTGGTAATTTACTAATTAAACCATTAAAAGTTAAGCCTTGCAACTTTTTTGAATTGTTTGATCATTTTTTTTAAAATTTTAAAACAGGATCTTGAACAATTAGCTGCAGAAGTAAGAGCAGAGATTGTGTATTCAGTGGCAAAGACAGGGGGCCATTTGAGTTCAAGTTTAGGTGTAGTGGATTTAACTGTGGCTTTGCACCATGTTTTTGATACTCCAGATGATAAAATTATATGGGATGTTGGTCATCAGGTGATGAAATCTTAATTCTTTTTATTTTCTTTACGAATAGGGAGGGGAGCCTTGACATAACTGGTAAAGTTACTGTCATGTGACCAGTAGGTCACGGATTCGAGTCTTGGAAACAGCCTCTTGCAGAAATGTAGGGTAATGCTGCGTACAATAGACCCTTGTGGTCCGGCTCTTCCTAGGATCCTACTAGCGGGAGCTTAGTGCATAGGAAGGGGAGCCTTGGCGTAACTGGTAAAGTTGCTGCCATGAAACCAAGAGGTCACGGTTTCGAGCCTTGTAAACAGCCTCTTGCGCAAATGCAGGGTAATGCTAATGTTGCGTACAATAGACCCTTGTGGTCCGGCTCTTCCTCGGATCCTACGCATAGCGAGAGCTTAGTGCATAGGAAGGGGAGCCTTGGCGTAACTGGTAAAGTTGTTGTCATGTGACCAAGAGGTCATCGGTTCGAGCCTTGTAAACAGCATCTTGCAGAAATGCAGGATAATGCTGCGTACCATAGACCTTTGTGGTCCGGCCCTTCCCTGGACCCCGTGCATAGCGGGAGTTTACTACACCGGACTGCCCTTTATTTTCCTGAAGAATAGATAATTCCATAATTTCAGATATCAGCAAACTAAAGTGGACAAAATTTTTTGCAGGCATATGCACATAAAATCTTAACAGGAAGAAGGTCTAAAATGCACACTATTAGAAAGACTTCAGGACTAGCACCATTTCCTAAAAGGGATGAGAGTGTCTATGATGCTTTTGGTGCAGGGCATAGTTCAACAAGTATCTCTGCTGGTCTAGGTAATATTTTCAGCCACATTATATTACTTTCTGTAACAGCTCACAGACCGCTGGCGGTTGAACTCGAAAACAGGTTCGCTGTAAAACTTGTCTTGGGCAAATCCCACATCAGAATAGGGGAAAAATTGACCCCATGAGGCGCCTTTGGTTTAAAGCCAAAGGGGACAAAACCGTAAGGGCCCAAAGGTTGGGCTAGAGCGGACAATATCTTGACAGTTGGGTCTGAGCTGTTACATTTTCACTAGGAAAAAAGTAGATAAATCCAAATAAATTCCAAGTTTACTTAGGTTAAATAATGTGTTGCAGGCATGGCAGTTGCGCGAGATCTTTTAGGCAAAAACAACCATGTCATTTCTGTAATTGGAGATGGAGCAATGACTGCAGGACAAGCATATGAGGCCATGAATAATGCAGGATTTCTCGATGCGAATCTTATTGTCATATTAAATGATAATGAACAAGTTTCTTTACCAACTGCAACTTTAGATGGCCCTGCAACTCCAGTTGGAGCACTCAGTAGTGCCTTGAGCAAACTCCAAGCTAGTACTAAGTTTAGACAACTTCGAGAAACTGCAAAGGTATATCGAGTTCATTTTTCGTTTAGTATGGCGTAATTAGTAAAGTTGCTATCATGTGACCAGGAGGTCACGGATTCGAGCCGTGGAAACAGCCTTTTGCAGAAATGTAGGTTAAGGCTGCATACAATAGACCCTTGTGGTCCAGCCCTTCCCCGAACTTCGCGCATAGCGGAAGCTTAGTGCACGGGGCAACCTTTTTTATTATTTAAGGATTGAGACTAGGAAAAGTTGTTAAATGTTGAGGATGTTTCTTGTTTTTTTGTAGAGTATAACAAAGCAAATTGGACCTCAAGCACATGAAGTTGCAGCTAAAGTTGATGAATATGCAAGGGGAATGATTAGTGCTTCTGGTTCAACTCTTTTTGAGGAGTTAGGATTATATTATATTGGTCCAGTAGATGGACACAATATTGAAGATTTGACTACTATTTTAAAGAAGGTAAAATCAATGCCAGCACCAGGACCAGTTCTAATTCACATTGTAACAGAAAAAGGAAAAGGCTATTCTCCTGCTGAAGCAGCAGCTGATAAAATGCATGGTAAGGTAAAAAGATTACATGTTAGTAAAATTTTGCTGGTAAAGTTGTTGTCATGTGACCAAGAAAGAAGATCACGGGTTCGAGCCATGAAAACAGCCTCTTGCAAAAATGCAGGGTAAGGCTGCATACAATAGACCCTTGTGGTCCGGCCCTTCCCCCTACTTGCGCATAGCGGGAGCTTAGTGTACCGGGCTACCGTTTTTCTTATGTTGTAAAATTTTGAAGAGGACTAAGGTTTTATGTTTGTAATTATCAGGGGTGGTACAGTTTGATCCGAAAACAGGAAAGCAATTTAAGGCTAAATCGTCGACGCTTTCATATACTCAATACTTTGCTGAATCCCTGATTAAAGAAGCTGAAGTTGATAACAAGATTGTAGCTATACATGCTGCAATGGGTGGTGGAACTGGCCTCAATTATTTCCAGAAACGATTCCCGGACCGTTGTTTTGATGTTGGCATTGCTGAACAACATGCAGTTACCTTTGCAGCTGGTTTAGCTACAGAAGGTCTAAAACCGTTCTGTGCTATCTACTCCTCGTTCTTGCAACGAGGCTATGATCAGGTAGCTAAGAGACCGTAACATAACATTTGAAGCACGCCACACCTTTCGGATTGTTGTACTAACATTGCATAATTGTAAAAAAGGTGGTGCACGACGTGGATCTTCAGAAATTACCTGTCCGGTTTGCAATGGACCGAGCTGGTTTAGTTGGTGCAGATGGTCCAACACATTGTGGAGCATTCGACGTCGCATACATGGCATGTTTACCTAATATGGTAGTCATGGCTCCATCAGATGAAGCAGAGCTGATGCATATGGTTGCAACAGCAGCAGCTATTGATGATAGGCCTAGTTGTTTCAGATTTCCTAGAGGAAATGGAGTTGGTGCACTTCTTCCTCCTAACAATAAGGGAATACCAATTGAGGTACAAATTCATTACCAATTCATCTCTACTAACATCTCAACAAAAAATGACTCGGACGGTGTTTGTGAAGTTGATAAGCTGATCAAACCAGCTTATAAGCATATTTTTTTATTGCATATTTACATATTTGATAAACACAAAAGGTGCTTATAAAACCAACCAAAACGTCATAAGTTGGCCACCCTCAACTCAACTTATAAGCATTTTTGATTTGATCAAGATTTTTACTATCTTATCCCGAATACCTTTTGTACTTCTCCTTGTAAGGACATTTTTCTAATTTATACTATAAAAAAAATTTAAGGACATTTAGGGCTGTTTGGACATAATTTTTTTTTTTTTTTTTTTTTTTTTTTTTTTTTTTTCAAAAATTTCCTTTTTTTCGAATANNNNTTTTTTTTTTTTTTTTTTTTTTTTTTGCTTTTTTCCAAAAATTTCACTTTTTTCGAATCAGCGTTTGTTCATAAAATTTCCAATTTTCACTTGAAGATGCATTTTAGAAATTTTCGAAAATTTGAAAACTCCAACAAATTGTTTTTCAAAATTTTTACTCAAATCACTCACAAAACTTCAAAAACAACCTAAACTAAAATTTATGTCAAAACACAACTCTAAATTTCAAATACCATTTTCACTTGAAAAACTTTTTCATCTTTTTTTGGAATTTTACAATACTTATGTCCAAACGCGTACTTAGTCATTTCGACAAAAAAATACTTATTTATTAACACTTTTACAACGAAACGTCAACGATATTATCAGCTTCAACACTCTATCCAAACACGTAATAGGCTCTGATTTTCACGTAAAAGTACTTATTTATTAGCACTTTTGTTTTTCAACATTTGATGCTTATCAGCTACTCTCGATCAGTGAAACCAAATAGGCTCTAAATTATGTTGGCATTTTATGTCTATATTGTAATATCAACAGGTTGGTAAGGGAAGAATACTGAGAGAAGGTGAAAGGGTTGCCATTCTAGGATATGGTTCCATAGTACAACAATGTTTGGGAGCTGCAGACATCCTAAATACACATAATGTAAGAGTAACAGTAGCCGATGCTCGGTTCTGCAAACCATTGGATGCTCATCTTATTAGGAGATTAGCCAAAGAACATGAAATCTTGATCACTGTTGAAGAAGGATCAATTGGAGGATTTGGCTCACATGTTTCTCATTTCCTAAGCCTAAACAGCATTTTGGATGGACCCCTCAAGGTAAAAGCATTATAAAAGTGTGATTGGTACGACGAAAGTCATTATTCAGGAAGGAAATTTTTTTAGAAAAATTATTTTCTCGTGTTTGAGTACCCGAAAACATTTCCTCGGAAAACATTTTACGTCACAAGGAGGAAATGACTTCCCTAACTTATAGACGGAAGTCAGATTTTTCTTACAACAATCTTAACTTTTAACTTCATATTACTTGCTTCAACTGACGATATTATTATAAATCGTTAGAACTCAAAAGGGTTGCTCTGATGGTAAGCACCCTCCACTTCCAACCAAGAGGTTGTAAGTTTGAGTCACCCCAAGAGCAAGATGGGGAGTTCTTGGAGGGAAGGATGTGTCGAGGGTCTATTGGAAACAGCCTCTCTACTCCAGGGTAGGGGTTAGGTCTGCGTACACACTATCCTTCCCAGACCCCCCTAGTGGGATTATACTGGGTTGTTGTTGTAGAACTCAAAATTTTCATCAAATCACAAACCAAACCCCGAAAAATATGTTTATGGAAAATGACTTATGTCATACCAAACACATTAATATATAAAATTCAAGAATCTTTTTTGCAAGTAGGTTTGTCATTTTTCTTGTTCTTTTTTGCGATTTAACTGGAAACAACCTTTGGACCTTCACTAGATAGGGGTAAGGTCTATGGACACACTACCCTCCTCATACTCCAGTTGTGGGAATATACTGAGTCTGTTGTTGTTGTTTTGCGTTTTTAATTTTAGAATTTGAACTTTGCAGCTGAGGTCAATGGTACTTCCAGATAGATACATAGATCATGGATCACCACTTGATCAGATTGAAGCAGCTGGTTTGTCATCTAGGCATATATCTGCTACAGTATTAACACTATTGGGAAGACCAAAGGAAGCTCTTGTAATAAATTAGATTTGTTAAGTGAAATTCTTTTAAAAGAAGGATTAGATTATAGATCCAGGAAAATGTGTCATTGTTTTAGCACTGAATTAATCAGATGTATAACCTATTATTACCTTGTGCTCCTGTATATTAGTGTCATTTTTGTGTAGTGATGCAGAAATTGTTGTAAAACTGTTGTCTTTTTATTTTTTGTGCTCAAGGAAAAGGAGATTAAGTCCTTGTTCTCCTTTAAAACATGCCAAATGAAACAGCCAGATTAAATAATGTATCCCTTTGCTAGGCTGATAAAGATTTATTCACACAGGTGGGTTGCTCTGATGGTAAGCACCCTCCACTTCCAACCAAAAGGTTGTGAGTTCGAATCACCCCAAGAGCAAGGTGGGAAGTTCTTAGAGGGAAGGATGCCGAGGGTCTATTGGAAAGGTAAAGTCTGTATACACACTACCCTCCCAGACCACACTTAGTGACATTATACTGGGTTGTTGTTGTGTCCCTTTGCTAGGCTGATAAAGATTTATTCACACCGGGTGTTTATACCAAACTAATGAATGTGCACATTCACTTTTTACACTTAACCATGATTAAGAAATATATAATTGTGGAAAGATAGGAATTCATAATATCTCCGCGAAAGAGGGTTAATTTCACATATGGTCACAATAAAGCTAACGCTTTAAGGGCAGCCCCGGTCGCGGAACTTAGTGTAAGAGGGTCTATTGGAAAAAGTTCTTAGAGGGAAGGATGCCGAGGGTCTATTGGAAACAGCCTTTCTATCCTAAGGTAGGGGTAAAGTCTGTATACACACTACCCTCCCAGACCACACTTAGTGACATTATACTGGGGTTGTTGTTGTGTCCCTTTGCTAGGCTGATAAAGATTTATTCACACCGGGTGTTTATACCAAACTAATGAATGTGCACATTCACTTTTTACACTTAACCATGATTAAGAAATATATAATTGTGGAAAGATAGGAATTCATAATATCTCCGCGAAAGAGGGTTAATTTCACATATGGTCACAATAAAGCTAACGCTTTAAGGGCAGCCCCGGTCGCGGAACTTAGTGTAAGAGCCGGGCTACAAGGGTATATTGTACGCAGCCTTACCCTTTCACGACCAAAAAATGTATCTACCATTCATTTGTCACGTCTACTCCCTGTTCAATTACATGCAAAAACTCTTCCTTCCAAACGGTCTAGTGTTACCGAATGATGGTGAATTACTTCTATTTAATAGAATATTTAATTCGAAAATAAAATCTCAAAGATCCATGTTATTTCATTCAACCGCTACAAGATCATCAATTCCATAAGTTTGGACTCCTGTTGCTGACATTAAAAAAATCTCTTTCCATATCTTCGGATACAACGCATGAAGAATCCATTAACAATAAGAATATCAAGAGTCAATTTGCACCCTATGTGAAGGTTACATTAAGATCAAGTTATCGAAGACAGATGTGAAAGGGTCAGAGGCAGATGGAGCATGGCTTCAGTTGAACCACTGAAACCAGCAGTTTCGACACACAGCACAAATACATATGTTAAAAATCATTAAATTTCAACAAGTATAAATTCTGAACCCATAATTTTATAAATGCAATAGGTTCAGTTGTTGAACCTTAAGGGTTGAACCCATCGAGTTTCAATCTCAGATCCACTTCCACAAAGAAAGTGGTACACCACACCTGGTACCCCATTAGCTCAAACCAATTTACAGAGCAATGGCAACAGTAGTGTTTTGTTGTTTCGCACTAAGCTTGACCGCAAATGTAAATTTAAACACAAAGGCTTTACACAGACTGGTGTATTTACCCAAGGTCTAGCAACTACTTTTCAAAGTAAGAGCCTAGACAATGTAGGTGTGGAGCATGCATACTTACAGGTTGCCAAATGCACCATAACTATTCACTAATGACGAAGGAATAATCTCATCGACATATGGGGGTAGCACCTATCTTCTGATTACAAGAGGATGAAGGCATGATGAACACTTTGTGCAATCTGGATCTGTTCAGGTGAACCAGATATGATCACCTTTCCATCACTTTCTCCAGGACCTGGATCTTGTAGAACGACTGCTGCTCCAGAGATCTGATCCATAACATAGAAAACAAACACAATTAATATAAAATTCATGTGTTGATAATAATGAAAATTTCATAAAATTGTGTTAACAACTTGATCCTGACCCTAATTGGGCTCAGAATCGCATTGGTTCATCCTAGTTCTCTTTCCTATCTGTCCTCACCCTTCCCTTAGCATTCCGTTGCTCTGATCTAGGGGTGGGTGGCAAAATGGTTAAAAGAAAACAGTTAACCATCCATATTATCCACTAAAAAATGGGTTGGATAATGAACTTTTTAAAAACGGGTCAAATATGGATAAGCGCCATATTATCCAACCAATGCGTCTAACTTTTACATTTGTAAAGCCTCAAATTGGTGGTTCTTCAAGTTAGGGACTAAGAATTCTCTCAAAAGTGATCATATGGATCCGCCGGTTAACTCGGTTTTTTATCCGTATTGAATATGGATCGGGTCGGATAATTTACCCGTTTTCGACCCGAACCATATCCGACCCGACTCCACCCGCCCGTTTGCCATTCCTACTCTGATCTGTTGCCCTCTCTTCTTTTTTCCCGTCATTTTATTCCTTTTCTTTTTGGGAGGGTGTCGAGTTTACCTCTTTCAATCGAGCCAAATTGGAACCATTCTCGCCATAAACAGAACTAATTTTTTGTCCTGAAACAGTGATCACAATGGTTTTCTTTGCATCCATCCTGCTCAGCCAACAAAATAGCAAGAAACATCACAAAGCAGGTACATATAGCTTCAGTTTTGATTGTTTAAAAAAAAAAAAAAAAAAAAAACCTTTCAGCCACCATAAAAATATGTTTCTGTTATGAAGACAATAAGTTTCAGTTATGAAGTTTTGATTTTCAGGTATGAAGTTTCTGTTATGAGATAATAAAAAAATACGAAATAAGTTTTGTATTGAATGTCAGTCACAACTCAAACCTTCCACTTGCAGGTCCACCTTGAGAACTCTTCCTGCCACCCATGCTTTCTTTGATTGTTTTGCCATTCAATCTATGCTTTGACTGCAATTAAAAACCGTCAAGCATTAAGTCCCTGTAGACGTATTCCAGACAAAGAAGAAAAGGAGGGAGTGAATCCCAGGATACAGCTTTCAAACCTGTTTGTCCTGTAATAATGTATGAGGACCACCAAGATTTGGCATAAAACCAAGATGATCCATTTTGTCAAGAGAAGAAAAGCTGGGAAAGTGATCCAACTGAGAAGGCATACTAGTACCAATTTCATGGAGACTTCCGTGGGAGCGCGAAGAATAAGGATAATCTCTAGGTACTGCTTCTTCAGAAACCAAACTGGAAAAGAAGGCCTCCCTCAGCCTACCAGTAAGTTGAAAAAGGGCACTCTTCACGCTGTCATGCTCGCCAACAACCTGTAGAATAATGCCTTTATCATCCAGTTGCAAATAAACCACACATGAATGTAAAAATATTTCAAAGAAATATTGCATGAATCCTGCTAATAAATTTCAAAAATATGGAGGGTTAAAATCACATCTCAAACTCCACCATTAAGATTTTGTAAGCTCGCTGGACAATAAACTTTTAGGTTAGCAAGAGGTACTTCCCCTTATAGTTTTTTGATTGGTTTAGGACTTTCCCTTCTAGTTAATCAGAACTCAAGAGAGTCCATGCCTCAACATTCTGCAACTAATGAGTAAAACAACAGCCCCATTGATAACCTTTTCAAAACCATTTTAATACGAATTTTCTACCACAGAGAGTTACACAAGGCTCACCTTTTTTTGATAACCATGAAATTTCTGAGCTAGAACACGGTTCAAATCTCGGTGGATAATAGGTCAGTTCCACTATCTTTCTCAACTTAAATACTGCCTTTCTAACCCATGATGTGCGCCTAACACATATATCACATGTTGCGCTCTTATTATTAGACCAACCCTTGGGCACATAAGACCCACTTTTCTCTGATCCATAATTCATAAGAAAGAAAAGGCCAAAAAGTTATCAATGGACACCTTCCATTCAAGGGTATATGTTTTCATCTTCATAGTTAGACTAAAATCACATGGAATTATACCGTCTAGTAAGACCTTCAATCTCTTGGAATCCATGCAAACTTAACGCAAATAGTGCACAATGGAAGAGAAAAAAATCCCTATAAGGGTTACCAATTAGGTGTAATTAAGGTTTAGTTTATTCTCCTTGGAGATTCATATGCAAGTAGAAAATGTAAAGAATTTTAAGTGCTAGAGCCTACATCTTCAAATATAGGATCGATACAGGTCTAAATGGAGAGACATGATTCATGCATATTCACACACACACACAAATACATAAATATATATATATATATATATATATATATATATATATATATATATAACACTAGCTTGAGGTTCAGGCGTGGTTGTTAATGTGTTATAGTTGGTACATGTGCCAAGTCAACTACAGACATCCAATTTGCAAAGGAGAGACTACCTTATAAAAATATTACCAATAAACTGGCTTTCAAAACATAGGGATAAATGGCCCACCTACTGTTCTCCACTTAAATACCAGACTTAGTTGGCATGGCACAAGCTCGAACCAACGGCAGATCTAGGATTCTGAGCAAAGGGATTCAGTATTGTAAAGAAGTGATCAGTAAAAAGTTTCGCCGAATAGATTCGTCGATTTTTTTTTAATTTGAATGTAATGTCAAACGGATTCAACAAAAAATTTGAATCTAAACGAAAATTAAACTATTGTTAAAATTCATGCTAACAATATGTTGGATTAAAATAAGTTGGATCAAAAGAATAAAATATAATGCTAGTAAAAGAAGGCATTCTAAGAAGAAAAGGCAAAAATATATCATGTATAATAAATAATAAACAAAAAATGATTTCAAAAACAATTACTTCAATAGTAATTAAATAAGAACAAATAGATATTTACAGGAATGGAGAAAACAATGCCAATACTGAACTCAAGCATAACAAATCTTGAAATTTTGCAAAAGAACACTTTCTGAGTGTGGGAACTGGGAATCGAACTTGCACCCTTAAAGTGAGTTTGAACACCCTTGACTACTAAGTTGGGCTTTAGGTTTGTGTCAAGGGGATGCAACGTATAATATATATCCATAAAAACAAAATTAACCCTACAGACACAGGGTAATTTTCTGGCGAAGCGGGTTCGGATGAACCCCCTCCCGCCCCCCTAGATCCGCCCCTGCTCGAACCTATGACCCAACTCACAAGTCCCTCAACCTTTGCCACTTGAACTAAGCCCCGAGGCACTATTTTCGTACTTTTTATCACTACTTTCAAGTTTTACAGAAAGAGACATATACATGACACACTATTAGCTCTTATTTCTGAGTTTTACATTAACAAATAACTTTCAGCTTAATTTCCTTGATTATTTTTTGATATGGTACTTTGCTCTCTTAGTGGAGGTGCTTTCCACGACCTTAATTTCCTTGATTATTGTAATTACTAATAACAGATTAATGAACGCATCATAGCTGATAGATTTTGGTTAAATAATTTTTATAATGGAATTATTCGTTGAAGTTTGATACAAGAACTACAATAAGATTATGATAGGTATTTATAGACCAGACTGAACCGGCCAGTTCAATTGGTTAAACGGGAAATTGGGCACAAGACAGGGCAGTCCAGTTAAATGTGAAAGAAGCAAAAACACGTTCAAGGATTTTTGGGTTTTGCCAGCTAGTTAGATCTTAGTGAATGGCATGATTTTCGTCTCCCCTTCGTAATTACCATTAACTAGAAACATCTATTAGACCTCATAGCTAAACAGCAACTTGTAAGCTTCGCAGTTCAAGTTCAAAAACAGGTTATTGGTAGTTGGAATGACTGTTTTGTAATATCATCTCAAGCAGCAGCAACTTCCATAACAAGAACAGGAGACGTTAAACTAGAGCCAAGGTTAGTGTAGTTTCCTCTTGAATTATTGCAACTTGGGTTAGTTCAATGTATCTGAAGTTTCTGAACTTCAAGGCATGAAGCTTAAGAGCACTCAAAAGAAAGAACATTGAAGAATAGGTCTAAGCTTCATCCGGCAAGATAAGTGAAAATATAATGGTTGCAACTTGCAACAACATCATTTATGCTGTGTGCTAGATTGTCTGGCTGTTGCAATAATTGAAGCAAGATACTTCTTTTTCTTTTTTAAGAAGTCGAAGCAAGAAGACTTCTTTTTCTTTTTTAGGAAGTCGAAGCAAAGATGGCATGCCATAGAGGCTTGAAAACACTCGAATAGTTGCTAAAAATTAGTCTAAATATCTAAAAAGTTATAAAAAATATGTCCACATTATGAGGCATTACGTGGAGAAGTTACAAGGTATTCCGAGAAGGAGAAAATATTGATCAAGAGGAGAATCCGGGAAGGAGATAAAAGAACCAGGACTAACATAAAAATTTCCGGATACAAGGTATTCCATTTTCTTCAATTTCACACCCTATCTTTTGTTTTGATTCTCGGTCGATTTTGGTCAAAGTATCTGTTGACCAAATCTGGTACAGATCCCACACTCACGTTGTGTCGACACGGGTGCGACACCGAAAGCGAGGAGTCCAAGCAACTTAGGTTGTTTAACTGTTGATTATTATTATTGCATAACTTAGAAGTAGGTTATGCAACAACTGAATTACCTGAAGTACATAAACAAAATGAAAAGAATATACAAACAATTCATTTGTATTTGGTATATTTTAATGAATATGCTTAAATTGCATTGGTAGCATTTTAATTTATTTTTTTCAAATTAGGTACATTTTAATGAATATGCTTAAACCGTATTTGGTACATTAAAACTTAGTTATATGAAGTTAATCCACCATGTCTAAAGCCTAAATTCTATTGATAATTCGCCACAAGTACAAGCTCCATTGGAGATTCATAAGTGACTTAAAATATCAAGTACATGTGATTAATTGTCAACAAGCCAGCATATGCTGATTCTCATAAAACTCTAATCAACTGTAATGAATCCAAGATCTGAACATCTTTTCTATAACACCCTTACAAGAATACAAGTGAAACAGGATTGGTAGTAATTCTTATTCCCATTTCTCTAATTTGATATTGTTGTATTTGAGATTTAGTCAGATATTCATATGTTCTTTCCCCATTTCGTTATTGGTTAACGTAGAGGTGAACCAAAATTTAGTTATTTATGGTCATGAAATACATTAAGAAAGGACAGAACTGTCAATACTTTGAGTCATAGAGATCAAAGTAGTAGTTTATGTCATACCTGAACCACTTTATCATTCTCTGCAGCACAGTTTGGAGCGTGCTCTTCACCCAACAGCTGTACTTCAACCCCCGTCGATAAACCTATATCCGATGAAACTCTTCCCCTTTCATCGAGGAGGCATTTGATTTCACTCGATCCAACTAAGATTCTTGCACTTATGGAACCACCCTTCCCCACACCAGGTATGTGTCTGTGTACACGGCTAACTTCTAAAGATCTTTCAAACACTCGAACTGTGGCAACTTGTGCAGGTGAGTATAATGGCTCCCGGCTCTAAAGAAGATCTCAAAAGAGTTAGAGAAGACAGCATTGGCAAAAACCTGTCAAAGTGTCATTAATGAAGCACAATGGAAAAACTGGCATGACTAGAAGTTAAAGGAAGTAATGAATAGTCACTGAACTTCAAGCGAAGATATGGTGGCAACACGGTCTTTTGACCCTGCAATTGGAATGGAAAACTTTATAGACGCTCCAGTATCTTTCTCTAAAGCTTTGACATAAAGAGCACCCTTGCCAATCACACCTCCAGCAGCGTCATTAGAGCAAAGCAATCTAAAGACTACTTTTCTTTGCGCACCGTCCGCATCCAGATTCAAAACTCTATCAACATCTGATGATAATGACTGGACTACCGAAGAATCATTAACGGCATTTCTCTGCAAAGGTGGTATCGAGGGTTTGGTATCCAGAAGAAATTCTACAGACTGTTCATGGAATGCGCCTTCCGAAGTAACGTGGGATGTTGTTCTCTCAGCTGGTAAGCGGACTTGAAGACGCCGAGAAACGGGAACCAATGCTTTCTTTACAGCCAAAGTTCTACCCATTATCTGCATTGATTTAAACAATCACTTAGAGATAAACCAAATGCATATTTTTTTCCCCTACATAGATATCTCTTCATTTGCCACATACAAATGTATCTCGATTTTCCACCACAGAAGACAAATTTGGAACTAAAATATCAAAGTAAGGAGTTCTTTTGTCATTTGTCACCTTGCTCTTCATTATATGGGATGTAAATCTTAATTGCAAAAAGAGAGTAATGCCCCGAGATAAAATGAAAAAGAACACAAGAAAATAGTAAAAAGGATGCAAAAGTTGCCATATGCTTACACGCTTCTCCAACACTATCGCTTCGTTAGGAACAAAAGAAAAGCCCATTTCCAGATCTAGTAAGTCCTTCATTTCACCTCAATATAAGTAATAACTAACTTTCCCAACTCTCACGTCAATATACAAACTGAGTTTTGATCTCCACACTCAAGCTGAGACATTCATCCTTTGAGACATTCATCCTTTAAAGCGACAACATACCTTTCCCCTCCTTTCTTTTTCAAAGCATTTTTTTTTTGGGTGTGGCTATCAAACATACAACAACAACAACATACCCAGTGTAGTCACACAACTGGGATCTAGGGAGGGCAGAATGTAGTCAGACCTTACCCTTACCTTAAAGAAGGCAGAGGGGTTGTTTCCAAGGTCTGGTGTGGGTGTCAAACATGTGGCAGTAATATCAGGGACTTTGATGTACCTCGAATATTACCAAATTTACCGGATTCCCTCTTCATCCCACCTTAAAGAAAGAGGTCAACATAGGCAGGGTAGCCACACCAGAGAACTCCTTTCTTCAAACCACATTTTATTACCATTCTCACCGGAATCTAAAGAAAAGATTAGTCCTACAGATCTGACATTTCATTTCTAGTTCACCACAAATTAATCTAACTATAGACAACATTTTGAACGGTCAATACAACAACAACTAAATCTCAATCCCAAACTAGTTGAAATAAACCCTCTATATTGATTCCACTATATCTAAGTCCACTTCATTTCAATATTCAATAACTTGTCACAATTTAATTCTCTCAATCTCACTGTCACACAATCTCCAATCAAACTAAAAGACCCCGTCAAAAACACCGAACTAATAAAGCACATAATTAAAATACAACATGATAAACGTCAAAACTCGTTATTTTAGGAAGAAATTAAGTTTTATGTACTGAAAGTGTAAAAAACATTTCCACAATCAAATCATTTAATGGTAATTGCATGTAACTCTATTTAATAGCATTGATCAGTATCCTAGAATAAATGGTAAAATAAACTGTTCACTCTATGGAAAAAAATCACAAAAAAAAAAAAAAAAATGGTAAGTAACCTGTTATAACAGGATTAAATTACACTTATAACACACACACACCTGAATCAATGGTAAAAAATTAATTAAACCATCAGTGTATATAACACACACACACCTGAATCAACTCTTCTTCTGGTACAGCACAATCAGGAAGCTGATCTTTTTTCAAAACCTTAATCTTGGCACCTGTACTTTTCCTTATACCCTCTACAATGGTACCACCTTTTCCCATTAAAGCTCCAATTTGACTTTTAACTGCAAGCAATCTACACCCTATTGCCCCACCTTCATTCCCTTCAACATGCAATACCCTTTCGTAAACCCTAATCAAACCTTCTTGTGCTCTAGAAACTTCCACTACCTCCTCAACTTCCTCACTGTTATTATAGCTTATCCCTATTTTCATATCTATATTTGAGTCACCGGTGATGTTTATTACCCGTTCGTGGCAATTTGGTAAAGGTTCTTCGAACCGGATTTTGCACCCGGTTTGAGCTTCGAGGTTCTTAATTACAGTGCCGGAGCTTCCGATGACTCCGCCTGCGGTGTTGACGTGGCAGAGTAGTCGGAAATTTACTTGACCTGGTTGGACTACTGATGTTGGATCTCCTCCGCCACCGCCGCCTCTCTTGCTCGCCGGGCGGTGGTGGTTTTGGTGGTTCATTTTTTTCAGGTAAAAAGCAGAAAGAGAATGATAATTAAGTGGTGATAATGAGATGTGCGTTTTGTTTATATGGCGTTGGTGATTTAGCCTCAGCAGTTAAACATTAGCCCATTACGGAATTACCGTGTACATACTTAATACTAATAAATCTAAATCTCCAATAATATCATGCATATTAAACATTAGTCTATATATTCAATCCAAATTAGTAAGTTCAATATGGAATTTTCTATCAAATCAAATATAATATAGAGTTTTTATTTTCTCTCACGTCTCACCCACACAGCCACACCATACGTGCGTTTGTAAATAGTGAAGAGTCAAGGCCGAAGTTGACTAAAGATTGACTTTTGAGGTCATCTTTCCTAGTTAAACTTTTAATTTATAATAGTATAATTTGAATCAGTATGATCTATTGCATATTCGAGACCTTTTTCTTGAAGAGACATTATATAGAGTCGAGAAAATATCAAAAACTAAAGCATCTTTTGATTATCATCTTTCTACTTCATTTAAATAATTATTTTTATGTCGAGTTCTATAAGCTCAACTTATAGGCTTAAAAGTCATAACCGAAAATTCGAAAAATCCAATCCGATTAATCCAAAACCGAACTTAAATAATCTGATCCAATCCGAAATTATTTGGATTGTAATTTCATCAATCCGAAAATTAAAAATCCAAACTGCAATTTCATATTCAATCTGAACTGCCCGAGCGCCCACCCCTAGGGGCGGCCTTGTCACAAGTTCTTCAATGTTGTTCAAACTTAAAGGGAATGAAAAAAAATGAAATACATAAAACACCTCCTTTAAGTTGTGCTCAACGATCAACTGAACACCTCAACTTACCCCTTTATCATTTAGACACGTATCTATTAAATAGATCGAGTAAATACCCGAATGCAACAGATCATACGCGTGGGTTACACTTGCCGACGACGTGTCAAATGAGCCAATTAGTGAACGACACGTGTAAAATATAATAAAATTTTAACACATATATAATTAACCAAAAAAGAAAATGAAATGAAAGAAGGCAAAAACCCTTTCCCCTTAGTTTAACCAAAGCACCGCTCCCTACCCCCACGCCCTCTTCATCTGCCTCCTCTCCTTCAGTTCTTGAAAAATAATCAATAGCAGCAACCACGTCATAACAATATCATTGACACCCATAAAATTCAATCTCATTTTCAGCAATTTTTACCCATGGTTAGAGTTGCTGGGTCTTCACGATTTGTTTGCCGAAAAAAATGGACAGTGGTTGATTTTAGTGTTTATTTAATGGTGTTAAGGTGGAGTTCTCAAATTAACAACAACAACAAATCCAGTTTGATCCCAATATAAAAAATAACAATAATAAAATAAAATAATAAAAATTAAAAA
Organism: Nicotiana undulata; assembly: GCA_005239495.1. Lineage (NCBI taxonomy): Eukaryota > Viridiplantae > Streptophyta > Magnoliopsida > Solanales > Solanaceae > Nicotiana > Nicotiana undulata. Next base: position 43,309 of record ML291781.1, read on the forward strand.
AATGGGAGTACAATACTTGAGACGAAAAAAAACATATACCGTAATAAACATCTAAGAATACGAAGGGAAATGCATGTCACTAAGCCTATCAGTGAACACTATAAACTACTTACTAACCTTCTACCTTAATACTCGATATCCATACCCTCCTATCAAGTATCATGTCTTCAGTGAGCTGAAGTAGCATCATGTCCTGCCTAATCACTTCTCCCCAGTACTAAAATTTAAAATAGAAAAAATAGAGAGATGGGTGCTGCTCCGTTTTCTCAAAGAAGAAGAAGATCTCAAATGATTTCCTTATTTGATCTTTTTATATGTGGATATGTGCCATCTAATTTCTAGGAAGGTGCTAGGAAATCAGCGTGAGGGGTTATTTGGGGGAAGGGGTGGGGGACGACAGGGGGAGTGTGAAGGAAGAAGATGAAACTCGCGTGGGGTTCACATTATTTTAGGGGAAAAAAAGAAAAAACTTAATTTTAGATAGGCAACTCGCGTCCCAGAGAGTACATTTCACGCAATGGGGGCTGACATGGTCGGATGTTTAGTTGATCTTTTTTTGTGAATAAATAAAGTGTCTAGCTGAAAATGGCCTTAGTTGAGGTGTTCAGTTGATCGTTGAGGACAACTTAAAGGGGCTCTTTATGCATTTCGCCAAATTTTGTTTTTACAAGGGGTGTTTAATATATATTATATACCTCTAAAACTTAATATTTTAATTATATAAACAACGTAATTTTTTGAGAGGGTGATCAATTGATCATCCCTTAGGCCAATGTGACTTCACCCTTGTGTGAGATTATTGAAGGTTTTTTTTGGAATAGTATAATTAATAGGCAAAATACATAGTTTACCCATCCACCTTGTACCCAAATCCCTGTTACACACATGTTGACCACGGGTTTAACTTTACACACTAAACCTTTCAAATGTGTGTCAATTACACACTACTTTTGACCAGCCTAGTTAATATTCAATATTGTGTATATACGCGCTTGTTTAAATTAAAAAACAAACGATTCTTCAATTAAAAATGGAAAACCTCACCCTTTTTTAATCCCGATCCAAAAAAGATCTGACTCGGTCAAAAAAGAATTATGTTTGAAAAAGAAACTCATCTTCTTCCTCGATGAAAACCAACCACCATGCTGCTACGACATTCATCTCAGTTTCAAGGTCGGAGAACATGAATACAAATCAACAACCAAAGTTTTCAACATCAACCTTAGATTTCTTCAAGTTTAACCCAATTCAAAAATTCAAAGCACTCTTCTTCGGCCTTCTTAAACAAATTCAGATCCAGCTACTTAGTTCATCACTAAATGAGTTTCAATTGAAATGGAGATTCTAATATACAACTAATTCATTCCCTAAATACCAATTTCAACAAACAACAACAATTTCAAATAATCAATATTTGGGTATTGCACAATATGTAGAAACAACGCGGATGAGAACGGGTGAAAACAAAAAATCTTAAGACGATTTTATGTTGGATAAACAACTCCCCTCCCCCCCCCCCCCCCCCCCCCCCCTCCTCCCTCCCCAAAAGAAGCAAAGGCCAGAGATATATGTAGAAGAAGGGTAAGGGGTATAGGATTGCAGCGAAGTGGGGATGAAGGGAAATATTTAAGAATTTTTTTATGTAATTGTCACGACCCGAATTTTCCACCGTCGGGTCCGTGATGGCGCCTAACATTGAACCCGCTAGGCAAGCCAATGTTACCGGTTATTCTATCTTATTTCCTCATTTTTAACAGTTAACAGGTGATATATAAAATCAGCAGAAATAAAAGTGTGGAAGAAACATAATCTAACAACTTCATTAAATACTATTACGAAATTCATAACAACTCCTCCCAGAATTGGTATCACAATTTCACAGACTATCTATGAATACTACAAATAGAGGTCTGAACAAAACAAAATGCATCTGTCTCAAAAATACATAAAGACAGGAAAGAAATAGGATAGAAGGTGACGCCAAGGCCTACGGACGCCTGCAGGACTACCTCGGGTCTCCACTGGACTGAAGGCAGCAACCTCGATCTAGGGTCCGAAAGGTCTAGTACCGGGATCTACAAAAAAAATGTGTTGAGTGTAGCATCAGTACAACCGACCCCATATACTGAGTAAGTGTCGAGCCTAACCTCGGCGAAGTAGTGACGAGGCTAGGACACAACACCCATATAAACCTATGCAGTTTAATCATATACGAAAACAATAGCAATTACAAGAAATAGGCAGCTAAATTCAAAAGAAAAGGGGAAACATGCTGAGGGGAGGAAATATCAAGTGATAACAATAACGAATAAAGCAATAACGTAAATATCATATTTAAAACAATAAAGATAATAACACAGAAACGATGCACGGCATCACCCTTCGTGCTTTTACTCTCGTCCTCACCATAAAATCAAAAAAATCGGCACGGCATCACCCTTCATTCTTTTACTCATCCTCACCATAAATCAATAGATACGACACGTCATCACCCTTCGTGCTTTTAATTTCATAATATGGGAATATGTGGACACATAGGAATCACGAGGCACAATCAAATAAGGGGCAAAATAAGATGACACATAGGAATATGTGGACTCTGGAATAAATAGAACCGAAGCATCCCTGCCGCAAACTGAAATCGTACATGTGATAACTGCATCGGAGGCCTCAGCCTCAGGTCTAGCTGGAATAGCATAACATCGGGGCGGATCCCCACCACTCTGAACTATATCCCCGGGACAGCCTCTTGATGGCTGACCTCTACCTCTAGCGGCCCGACCTTCACCTCTAACGGCCTGACCTCCACCTCTAACACCTCGACCCCCACCCTTGGCTGACTGAGCGGGTGGTGGAACACCTGGTGCTGGAACCATGGCGCGAGAATCCTGGTGCTGAGAACTGCTCAAGGCTCGAGGGAAAAATCTAGTAATGTGCCCCGGACCACCACAAGTATAACAAGCCCTCGGCTGCTGAGACTGCTGGCCCTGAAACTGACCCTGACGACCTGAGTAACCACCCTGAAAACTCTGGAGCGACAGTGCACTGATAGGAGCTGGTGGTGCATTGTAGGGCAACTAATCAGAATACTGCATATGAGAACCACGACCACCTGGAGCACTGTGAGAAACCTGAAGTGCTGAAATTGGGTGGATGGCCCTACCAAAAGAATCCCTGCCTCCAGATGAGGCACCACTGAACCTGCCAAAATGACGGGGCCTCTTGTAAGACCCCTGACCACTCCCCTGTAGTAGAACCATATCAACTCGTCTGGCCACATTGGTTGCATCCTGGAAGGAAATATCACTCCATGTCTCCCTCGCCATCTGCAATTTGATCGGCTGAGCTAGTACCTCAATAAATCTCCTCACCCTCTCTCTCTCGGTGGGAAGTATCATAATAGCATGACGGGACAAGGTAATGAATTTGGTCTCATACTGAGTGGCGGTCATAGAACCCTGCTGGAGACGCTCAAACTGCCTCCGATAATCCTCTCTATAAGTGATAGGAAGGAACTTCTCCAGAAATAACTGAGAGAACTGGGCTCAAGTCAAAGGCGGTGACTCAGCTGGTCTAGCCAAACAATAATCTCTCCACCAAGTCTTGGCGGGACCTGACAGACGAAAAGTAGCAAAGTCGACCCCATTGGCCTCCACTATCCCCATGTTCCGTAGAACCTCGTGAAAACTATCCAAATAGTTCTGGGGATCCTCTGAAGATGCACCGCTATAATTAGTAGTAAAAAGCTTGGTGAACATGTCCAAACTCCACAAGCCATCAGCAGACATAGCTGCTCCATCAACGGTCTGAGCCACAATACCCGGCTGAACTACCCCAGCTGTCTGAGCTGCTGGAGTCTGAAACTGAGGAGCCATCTACTTCGGAGTGTGAGTAGCAAGAGTCTGGGGCCCTCCCCAAGCCTAAAAGACGGCTGGTGCTGCATGAAGTAAACCTACTTGAGCGACACTCTCCATGAGGCCCACTAGACGGACCAGAGCATCCTGGAGTACCGGGGTAGCGATGAACCCCTCGGGAACCTGAGCTGGCCTTCCCCGGGTGATACAATATCGTGACATCATAATCTTTTAACAATTCTAACCACCTTCACTGCCTCAAATTTAGATCTTTTTGCTTGAATAAGTACTGGAGGCTGCGATGGTCAGTAAAAATCTCACACGGCACGCCATAAAGATAATGCCTCTAAATTTTCAAAGCATGCACAATGGCTACCAACTCTAAATCATGAACATGGTAATTCTTCTCATGGACTTTCAACTACCGAGACGCATACGCAATTACCATGCCATCCTGCATCAACACTGCTCCAAGGCCAACTCGAGACGCATCACAATACACCGTGAAAGAACCCGAATCTGATGGTAACACCAACATCGGTGTCGAAGTCAAGGCTGTCTTGAGCTTCTGCCTCGCACTCATCTGACCATGTAAATGGGACACCTTTCTGAGTCAATTTAGTCATTGGGGCTGCTATGGATGAAAACCCCTCCACAAAACGACGGTAGTAACTAGCCAAACCCAAGAAACTCCTAATCTTCGTGACTGTGGTGGGTCTAGGCCAGTTCTTGACTGCCTTTATCTTCTTAGGATCAACCTAAATACCCTCGGCTGATATAATATGACCCAAAAAGGCTACGGATTTTAACCAGAACTCATATTTAGAAAACTTAGCATACAACTGATTATCCCTCAAAGTCTGGAGTGCTATACGGAGATGCTGCTCATGCTCTTCCCGGCTACGGGAGTATATAAGAATGTCATCAATGAACACGATCACAAAAGAGTCCAGATGTGGCTTGAAAACCCGATTCATTAAGTCCATAAAGGCCGCTGGAGCATTAGTCAGCACAAAAGACATAACCAAAAATTCATAGTGCCCATACCTCGTACGAAAGGCTTTCTTAGGGATATCGGATGCCCTAATATTCAGCTGATGGTAGCCTGACCTCAAATCAATTTTTGAAAACACTCTAGCACCCTGAAGTTGATCAAATAGGTCATCAATCCTCAACAATGGATATTTATTCTTGATAGTAACTTTATTCAGCTGCCGGTAGTCTATGCACATTCTCATTGACCCATCGTTCTTCTTTACAAACAAAACTGGTGCACCCCAAGGCGAGACACTGGGTCTGATAAAACCCTTATCTAACAAGTCTTGCAACTGTTCTTTCAACCTTTTCAATTCTGGTGGGGCCATCCGATACGAAGGAATAGAAATGGGCTGAGTGCCCGGAGCCACATCAATACAGAAATCAATATCCCTGTCGGGCGGCATACCCGGCAGGTCTGCAGGAAATACCTCAGGAAACTCACGCACGATAGGAACTGACTCTATATAAGATACCTCAGCATCAGAATCACAAATATGAGCCAAATAAGCCAAACACCCTTTCTCCACCATGCGATGAGCCTTAGCATATGAAATTACCCAGCTGGGAGAACGACTAGGAGTCCCTTTCCATTCTAATCGAGGCAATCCCGGTAAAGTTAGAGTAATTGTCTTGGCATGACAGTCTAAAACGGCATAATAGGGCGACAACCAATCCATGCCCAATATAATATCAAAGTCAACCATGTCTAGGAGTAAAAGATCAACACTAGTTTCAAGACCCTTAATGACTACCACGCACGAACGATATACTCGATCTACCATAATAGCATCCCCCACCGGTGTAGACACATAAACAGGAACACTCAAGGGATCACGGGGCACATTCAAATACGAGGCAAAATAGGATGAAACATACGAATAAGTAGACCCCGGATCAAACAAAACGGAAGCAGCTCTATCACAAACTGAGATGATACCTGTAATAACAGCGTCGGAGGATTCTACCTCAGGTCTAGCTGGAAAAGCATATAGTCGGGGCGGAGCCCCACCACCCTGAACCACACCTCTGGGAGGACCTCCACCTCTAGCAGGCTGACCTCCACCTCTAGCTATTTGTCCTCCACCTCTAACATTCTGGCCTTTACCCCTGACTACCTGACCTTTACCCCTTGTTGGCCGGGCAGGTGGTACTGCAGCTGGTGCCGGAACTATGGCACGAGAACCCTAGTACTAATGCTGACTACTCAAAAATTTCGGACAAACTCTCCGAATGTTCCCATATTCACCACACTCAAAACATCCCTCCTGATATGAGGACTGACCCTGACAAATCGGCTGACCACGATAATAACTCTGCAGAGGAGGTGCTCTAATAGGAGCTGAAGGAGCACTGTAGACTGGCTGAGCAGAAGGAGGTGCATAAGAATCACGACCCCCTGAAGTACCATGAGAAACCTGTAGCGGTGAATGGAATGGCCTGGATGAATGACCTCTGCTAAACGAAGTCCTGCCTCTAGATGAGACACCACTGAAAACACCGGAATGACGAGGTCTCTTGTCTAACCCCTGACCTCCCATCCCAAGAACTGACTCAACCCTCCTAGCTATATTAGTTGCATCCTGAAGAGAAATCTCGGATCCTATCTCCTTGGCNAACGCCGCTTATCCTCTCGAGTAGTGACAGGTAAGAACTTCTCCCAAAAGAGATAAGAAAACTGATCCCAAGTCAGAGCTGGTGATCCCGCTGGCCTAGTCAACAAATAATCTCTCCACCATTTCTTGGTGGAACCTGTCATCTGAAAAGCTGCAAAATCGACCCCATTGGTCTCCAAAATACCCATATTACGCAACACCTCATGACAACTGTCCAGATATTCCTGAGGGTCCTCTGAAGTAGCACCACTGAAATGGACAGGGAATAGCTTAATGAACCTGTCAAGTCTCCACAAAGCATCTGATGACATGGCTGCCACATTAACGGGCGACACTGCTGCAACTAGCTGATCTACCCCAATGGGATTGGCCACTGGAGTCTGAACCTGAGGAGTAGTCTGAACTGGAGTGTGGGTAGTAGGAGTCGGGACCCCTCCTCCAGCCTGAGATACGGCTGCTGCAACGCGAAAGGTGCCAGTCTGGGCCACACTCTCCATAAGGCCCATTAAGCGGACCAAAGCATCCTGAAGAACTGGGGTAGCAATAAACCCCTCGGGGACCTGAGCTGGTCCCGCTGGGACAGTCTGAGTTGGAACCCCCTCATTAATCTCAATCTGGGGTTCCGCAGCTATGGCTTCTGCCTGAGCAATGGGCTGAGTCTTGCCCCTACCTCGACCTCTGGCGTGGCCTCGGCCTCTTCCCCTAGTAGGAGTTGCTGCTGCTGGAGGTCCGGAATTCTGGTCAGCGAAAGATGTAGCAATTGTTCTCGCCATCTGCGAGAGAATAGAATAATCCAAATTAGCACTTGAGATACAAGAATCACACGATAGAATAGAAATAAAATGGAGTTGTTTCCTAACTCAATAGC
>ML291782.1:0-65520 GCA_005239495.1 Nicotiana undulata
TGACATAATTGGCTATTTACTCAATAATAAAGAGGGAAAATTGAAGGGTAGTTAATTTTCTGAATCCGAAGCCGAAGCCGAAGCCAAAGCCGAAGCCGAAGCCGAAGCCGAAGCCGAGCCGAGCGAGCGACGACGACGACGGCGCGAGGCTTGCTTTCTTCTCAACTCTTTATTAGCTAGAAGAAGAGCAATTTCTTATATACCCATCAAAAGTCTTTTCCTCTTCCTATGTGGGACAATTAAGGAGGGAAACTCAAATATTACTCAAATATTTTATTTTCCCCTCCATTTCCCATTCACCCATTTTAAGCATTAATATATCATTAATTACTTAAAATCCCAACAATTTATACAAAACACTTTGCTTACCTAGAGGTCTTTAACCGAAGTCCCCAAATTCTTAGAATATCCTGTAGAATAGTCCTATAAAATGTCTAAGTGTCGAACTAGCCGTACGGGCCTCCTGAGTGCTCGACCTCGACCATAGCCGAGCCACTCGCCGGTATATTGCTTCGTGCACGTGACTTTGGCTTGATTGACCCCTGGTCATTTTTCCTTAAGTAGACTTCTTTTGATCAGATTTTGACCCATACAATAGCGATTGATCATTTTATTTGCTATCTAGGTTAGTTTACATTGCAATTAGTTATAATTTTTTTCAAAACCACTCTAAATATTTGGCTTAACATAATAAGTGATAATTCTCTTACACGTCTAATCGCCAACATATTGTTTTCTGTGAGATTTGATCCCGACTCATAATTGGGTAAATTATATTGAATGCCACCGCATTTGTTTACTTTTTAATAGCGGATTTGCACGTCATCATTTATACAAAACTGATGCGGGGTATGATTTATAAATATCTTCTTTCTATTTAACATAAAAGAAAATACTACGTCCTGCTCCAGACCCGAGCAATATCGTTGGATTGTTTAGACAATTTTGTGGAACTTCAAGTTGTTGGCGTAGGTGGAAGAGGGAACGTGGCAAGCACAAGGACACAATCAAACACGTTGAGAAAGATGTTAAAATTAAGATCGTTATGAAGCCACATTCACATAAAGCCGAATCCGGCCACTTGTTGGGGACATGTATATACTGAGCTGCCCTCTCTAGCCCAGTGAAATGCTGTTTTCTCTTTCCTCTTTTTATTTATTTATTTTAATTAATAAATTTTTTATTTTTCACTAATACTATGACTTGGTATTCTTCAATTCATTCATTTGAAATTGTTTGAATTTCCACAAGTATTTACAATGTTGATTTGACTTGAATAATTTAATAAGTGGTAATGTAAAAGAATTTGCAATGGTTATGAAAACATTAATAGTGTGGTAGAGAAAGTGTCTCCTGTTCAAACCTGGTGAAAATTATTTTTATTGAGCCAACGATCTTTCGAAAACAGCTTCTCTACAGCCACAATGTTGTTGGTAGAGAAAGTATCCCGTCATTTTAAATCCAAAATTTAAAGTCGATAACTATAATAACGCGGTGAAATAATAATAATAACTATAATAACAAGTTGGTATCCACTATACAACAACAATTAAAACAGCATATCCAATATTAAGCATTTTGTGGGTTGTTTGGGGAAGGTAGTGTGTACGCAGACCTTACCCCTATCTTGTGAATATAGATATGTTGTTTCCAATAAACCCTCGGCCCAGAAAAACATAAATCCTCAGTGGTCATATTTTCCATGTGAAATTCATCTTCGACTAATATTATACAAAATAAAAAATTACTGAAATAGTGACAGTTGCATAATAACATCATAAGATTGATGAAATGGTATGAGTTGGTGTCACACATTGGCATCGACCAAACTCAAACTATATTGGACTTATGATATTTGCCTACCTTTACGAAAAATAACAAAGCAAAATGGGAGCAGAGAGCTGGTAATTGCCATATATTCACGTTCGTTAGCCCTTTGTTTCTTTTCAAATGGGCTAAAGACTATCAAATAGTCAATCAGGAGTTACTTAGGTATTCTACCAAACGTTTTTTTTCGTGAAATATTTTTTCTACCTAAAATACTTTTAAAAAAAAAAGGGTAGATACATTGTTGAAAGCTCAAAAAATAAAAAATAAAAAGATGGTCGATAGCAAAGCTAAAGCTGCGGACAGATTTTTCTTATCTTATTCTCCTCCTGTCAATCTATTTATCTTGCCTTTTTGTATTCCTGAAGTTTCTTCTTCCATTCCATTAAACAGCAAACGTGTCAGAAAATCTAAGCAAAAACCATGGCTGCCACACTCAGCCTCCTCAGACTTCCAATCTTGCCCTCAAAACAGCACCAAACCAAACCCAAACTGTCAATTCCCAGCAAGCAGTCAGTTACTCTTCTCCCACAAAAGCTCCTCCTGAACGAGACCATTGACCAACTCAGATCAGCTTCTCTTCCTCTCACAGCACTTACATTGCCTTTCTTTCTCGATGCCAAGGCATGTTTTTTTTTCTTTTATATTGTGAAATTTGTTATATTTTTTCTTAATTATAACTGAGCATACTGGTTTATGTGACAAATTTGAATGTTGGGTTATGTGAACAGGATGCATTTGCAGTGGGTGGAGAGTTTGGGATATTTGAGGGAAGAACTATTGCTCTGATTCATCCCAATGTGATGGCTGGTTTGTTTATATACACTTTATATGCGGGTTATCTTGGATGGCAATGGCGGAGAGTTAGGACTACTCAAAATGAGATTAATGAGCTGAAGAAGCAAGTTAAATCTGTCCCTGTGACCCCTGAAGGCACCCCTGTTCAACCCCCTAAGCCATCCCCTGTTGAAGCCAGAATTCAGCAACTCACTGAGGTCCAAACTTTTTAATTTATTTTCTGCATTTTATGTACTTTGTTCTTTGCACCCCTTTTTAGCCTTCACTTTCTATTTAGAGGGTCTTTAAGGAGGGGGGTGGGGGAGGGGGCAGTGGGGCGCTATGGGTATTTTGGAATAAGCAAGCATGATTGGTGGTGCCTTCAGCCTTGTCGCTATGAAGTTTCAGCTTAAAATCTTTTTTCCTTCTTTCGTGACACTAGGAATTACAATGACACATGTAGGAATTTATGGTAGAGTACATAATATTTCATTCTGCACAATTGACAATCTTTCAGAGATATAATCTAATATGACTAACTGCTAGTTTCCTAATTCCAACTGTACTAGTAGAAATTCTTTGGTTGTTCTGCCTTTTTGCTATTAGGGTTTGAGCCGTGGAAGCAGCAACTAATGCTTGCATTTAGGTAGGCTGTCTACGTCACACCCCTTAGGGTGCGGCCTTCCCTGGACCCTGCGTGAATCTCGGATCTTTGTGCACCGGGCTGCCCTTTTCTGGCTTTTTGCTATCTTAGTGGCTCTTTTAAATAAACTTCCCATCACAGTTATTCTGCAGCATGTGATGGGAACAGCTGTAATGTTGTATTCACTTTTGTTGAGCTCCCAATGTGATCACTTGCAGATGTACTTCTAACACTGGTGTTCATATATTGTCCACTTTCTGAGTATCTGAATCTATTCTTTTGCTGTTTTTGAACTTCAGGAACGGAAGGAGCTGATTAAAGGTTCATACAGGGAAAAACACTTCAATGCAGGTTCCATATTGCTTGCGTGGGGGGTGTTTGAGTCAATTGCTGGAGGTGTGAATACCTGGTTGAGGACTGGGAAGTTATTTCCAGGGCCTCATTTATTTGCTGGGGCAGGTAATGTTCGCATCTCCTATCTATCTGAGCAAATTGTTGACCATAAGGAACTCTAGCAAAGTAGATTGATTCTATTTTGCATCATCAATTGTCAAGTTTATGATTTTTGAGCTGTTGCGTTCTTGAGTCATTCCATTAAAGAAAAGCTAGAAAAAAAGAGAAAAAGTTGCGTAATATTCTCAAGTCCCTAGTCTATACTCATATTTATGTTATAGTGTCATATGTTTCATCCTATCTTGCTTTTTCCGTTTTTTGTGAGTACTAGAAGATTGGATCATCTTTAATTTGTGTGACAAAATAGGTAGTATAGAATATTCAAAATAAAACAAAGTTAGCATGAATATCTTTCTCGCATTTAAGAAGGATGAAAAGCTTTCTCTTAACTTGGAATCCTAAAATACAACAAACAATTATGCTACAATTACAAACGCAATAGTTCTATGAAAAAGAAAAAGGTCTTAAATATTCCACATACGTGTAGAATACTATACTTGTATTCGGCTATAGTATAGTAATATTATGTATCTTTACCCCTATAATTTTCGTGTTAAATGTTACCCTGTGGTGTAGAAGTAGGCTAAGAGCTCAGTTATGGCTTTGAGAACTATTCATAACCGCATTACTAGTTTCGTGCATGTTGCATTCATTTTCCTCCAAACATTTGATAACTTTTCCAAATTACCTCTATTCAGCATATTATATTTGAAGGCAGCTATAGTTCACCCTCATTAATTAAGATTTCTGCTGATGGTTAGCGAACAGACTTGAATCCGAAAGCCAGTTCACTATTCACTCAGACATAAATGTTAATTGTATGAACTGCATCATCTAAAAGTTTAAATTGTTAAGAAGAGAGTGAATACTTCTAGTTCTTTTATTTATACCTTGACTAATCTTACTATATATACCGTGATATTCACAACATGAGGCTCATTAATTCCTTACACCAGTTCAAATTTGATGGAGCTAGAAAAAAGGAGGAAGATTGAGCTTGTCTACTTCGTAGTTGCTGCTTAAATGCTTAAACCGCTTTTTTATTAAAGTGGGATCAATAGACCTATAATGCGTGGGACTTGTGAGTTATGACTCCTGCCTAAATATTGTAGGAAGAATTAAATCTTCTATAGATATTTGCAGAGTTCTTTGAATTTACAGATGACTTTATTAATATGGCGTATACGATCATCTGTTATCAGTTACTTTAATCAAGTAGCACATGGTTATTTGGTGATGATATGGTCCTGCATTGCCTAACTGGTTCGTGGTTGTAATACCAGAAAAACTGTGTCTTACAAGACTTCACAAGCATGTACATGCTTTTAATAATCAAATTGCAACTGGTGCGAACTTGCTGCCAATGCAGACAAACCAAAATACTAGTAATGTTTATGTGTTCAACCTCTGTTAGTCATTTTATTTCATGATGATTGGTAGGTTTGGTCTTGCGCAACATTGTCTGGATAGTTAATCTTTAGGTCATTGACTGGTATTTGTAAGTGATTAGATTTATTGTATAACTTTGATGGCACAGGGATTACAATTCTGTGGGCAGCAGCAGCAGCCCTTGTACCAGCAATGCAAAGGGGGAATGAAACCGCTAGAAATCTGCACATAGCTTTGAATGCATTAAACGTTATCCTCTTCATTTGGCAAATCCCTACTGGAATTGACATTGTCTTCAAAGTATTCGAATTTACCAGCTGGCCTTGACTTGTTCGAAGTTTGAAGGTCGAGTTGTCTGCTTTCTTATGTAAGTATTCGCAATAGAAGAGAACCTACTTAATTACTGCGGTATGGTGCAGTGGTTATACCAGGTGTAATGGCCCTTTCAAGGATTTCTCTAGAAATAAAGAAAAAGAAACAGATTCATTTAGATACAGGTCAAAACTAATGGTCTAAGCATGTGTGTAACAATCAAGCTACTATGCATCAATTTAGAATTAGCTAGGGTTGACGACATAAATATTTTGTATCCGTTTCTCTCTGTTCAGGTATTAGAGTACTTTGGAATTATTGGTTTTAGAGGTGGCTCAGCTGCAAATCAAGATCTCTTCAGCTTTATGAACAAACCTTGTGTTGATTTCAGAGTTATATCTTAGTTTCTGAACTGTAATTGGCGTTAGATCTTGCCATCTTTTCCGTAATCAACTCATAAATGGAGCATCCTTTTGATCATGATAGAGACCCCAATGCAAATTGCAATAGCTTCATAGTTTATAGGTGCAAGGAAATACCACGTTCATTAATCTTCCACGTTATCCTATCAAGTGATAAACGGCACAAAGCTATACTCCTATTTTTTTTGTTGAAAACAATTTATCCTTTGTACCTGGATTCATATATACGAGCTGTTTTAACAGCACATTTGTCTGATAGTTGGAAATGATTCAACTAGTTAATAAATCCAAGATCCACCAGCATACTTTCATTAAGCTAAAATACTTTAATGGAGCAAAGTAGTAGGAAAGAAGACAATAAACAAGTGTTTAATACACAAATGGTAAGAATGTACGGATGAAAAGAACCTGACGTGCTATAGCTTAGAACCCCCCTTGAAGCCTCTTGAAAGCAAGAGCCCTACGACTTCGGCTGCACCCAGTAGCTTTTGCTCAAATAGTGTATTTGGTATTTGAATTCATGATATATGTATAAATATTAAATTTAAAACTCAATTATTAATACTTGAAGTCGTGGTCTAAAAGTACATAATCCATAAGGTTGAAATTCTGGATCCGACTCATGAAAGGGGAGACAGCATCATATTTCAGAAGCATATATAAGGAATCCGACTGTTACTGGGAATAGATCAAAGTAGCAGTAAGGCAACTAGTGTCAGATACAAAAAAAGCTAGGAATGGACGGATGAATATGTAAAACCTGATTTGCTACAACTTAGAACCCCGTTGAAGCCTCTTGAAAAGGGAGATAGCATCATATATTCAGCAAGCAAAGTCAAGACATAGACAGTTGAAGTGAATGACACCCCAAATTAAAATACCCCTTTTTGTTGAAGTCCAACATACAGTAATATGTTATTCTTCCTTGCTTTTCCCTTTTCGCTTATGACGTCTCTATTCTTGTAACCAAAGATGAATCTTGAAGCAAGAATTAAGAAGGAAAGAGGACTCCAGCTAAAAGAACCATATATATGAGCTCTACGTACGATAGATGGTTTGTGCAGAGTCTGCATCAACAGTAGTGTAGAAGCCGCAATTCGAACATTTGCTTCATACATCTGGCAGAGATTCGGCAGGGATTATGAGCATTTTACTCAGGACGGCGAAACCAATAGGGTGGCTTAAGGTGAAATCATATTGAGAGGCCCTTAAATTTATTTTATAAAATATTTACACTAACAACAAAATTTTCTTTCTTTATAACAAATTAATCATTTAAGACAAACGAAAAAAGTAACTTTAAAAAAAAAAAAAGGATGAAGAGCACAAAAAATGTGGACTATCAGATTTTGAGTTCCAAAACTCAAAGTAAAATTTTTGACTTGGCTATCATCACAAACAAGAAAAAAAAATAACTCACATAAAGTAATAGCTTAAATTTTGAGTATTGACGGTGTCAAAAATACTTACTCCTTCTTATCAACTTAAATGGTGATTGTAGTTCATTCTATTAAGTAGCACTTATTGATGAATATCTAAATAAATTATAAATAACATAATATAACATGTAGAATTACCCCAAAAAAATAAATAATAAATGAATACTTTTGTGCTTATGCAGTTTTAAAGACATCATAAAAGATATTGATTATGTTGTCAATATATATAATTTAATTCCTATATAAAAAGGATAAAATTAAAGTTGAAGAGTGAAACAAATATACTAATTAATGAGGGAAGAAAATCATCATAATTTATAAATTTATTGTATAAAATAACCTCAATCAAGTAAAAAAAATATACTATAAGACTTTTCTTTATACTAATTATTTATATAAATTATATAGTATATAATAATAATAATAATAATAATAATAATAACAATAATAACAATAATAATAATAATAATAATAATAATAATAATAATAATAATAATAATTTAAAATAAATTTGGGACCTTCAAATTTTGGGGCCTAATGCAACGGCCTCACTACCCGAGCCTTCCCTGATCTCACTCTGCACTCTGCATTCTGCAATTACTATTTCTTCCGTTCCAATTTGTGTGAACCTATTTCCTTTTTGGTCAGTTCAAAAAAAAATGACTCCTTTTTATATTTGATAATAATTTAGCTTAAACTTATAATTCTACCCTTAATGAGAAGCTTTTATAACCACACAAATACTCTGGGTCCCTTTTCAACTTGTTTAAGACCACAAATTTCAAAAGTCTTTATTTTTTCTTAAACTCCGTGCTTAGTCAAGGAAGTTCACATAAATTGAAATGGAGGGAGTATATGTTATGAAAACGTCTTGTCAAGGACTCAAAACTGTTAAAAATTCTGTTACCCCACCATCTCGGTTGTTTGTGCGGTAAGTTTGTTACCGAGTCTTTGAGAAGCCAATCAAAGTGAAAATTGGGAAGTTGAAAACTTCTTTTCCACTGACAAAAGGGATATGATGTTTTCTTGATGAATGCAGGCACCAAAGATTTGATACCAAACCCTGAAAATGAACCAGATGCTTTTCTTACTCTCTTTTTTACCTTTTTATTGTTAATTTTGGAACTTTTTGTCCCCGTTTTCACGGTGAATTCCTCGCATCATCAGTCATAGACTTGTATAAATTAAAGTATGCACCAAAGAATTGAATAGCCAACTCATTCTAGTTTCTTTATTTGATAAGGTAGAATTAGTGCAGTGCGCGTTCTGGACTGTGGTCTGTTCCTAAGGAAGTATTACTACTACAATGTCAAACCAACAACGACCATTTTCATGGTTCAGGTTGGCTCCTTTCGGTCGCCAATTGCAACCAACCCCAGCTCCAGCTCCAACGCCACGGCCAACAGCACTTAGAGCTCCGGCTCCACAGCCATTTAGGCCCCCAGCGCCTCAGCCTCGGCCAACTGCACCACGTCCAGCTGTCACATCTCCTCCTCCACCTACTAGAGCATTGTTCCCAGGCATTACAACTACTACTACTGCTGCAAGATCTCCAACAACATCGACTGCCCCTCACTCTCCAGCAAAATCAATACCAGCAGCAACATCTGTCCCTTCTTCTCCTGCAGCAACTTCCACATTTCTCCCAATCACATCCTCTTCTTTCACCTTAAGGAGCCCCGAAACTAAGACGCGCGCTCCAACTTCCTCTTCATTGACAACTTCTCCATTCCCAAAACCAGTAGCAGCATCACCACTTGGAACTGCTGCGCCTCCAGCTCCCACGACCACTGTCACTGCTTCTACTGCTGCAACCACAACCTTATCTCCAAGAACTATCAAGCCTTTTAAGGAATCACCAAAAAAGTACCCTGAAACCAAGCCTCTGTTTCGTCCACCACCTCAAGAAATAGAACCCAAGCGTGCACCATTGGAAGAAGAGATTAAGAAATTAATGCTGGGGCAAGAAACCGCTGGAAATTCTTCTAAGATGAATGAAAAAGGAGCTACTACTGATAATAAGAAAGTTACTGAACTGAAAATATTGCCAAGGAGATTGGTAACGCTGGTTGGTGAAAACAAAGGGGCCATAATGGTATTGAGTCCTCATTCCACCAAGAAATCTTATACTAATGGCTTCGGAGGTAAGTCTCAAACTGTTGGAGGCAACAAAGAAGAAGGTCATACTCATGTTAAAGGAGAACTGGGGTCGAATAAGAAGAAAGAAGAAAGTGAGATGAATACAACGGAGATGGAAGAGTCTACACTGTTCATTAACAGTAATGTACAAGGAGTAAACAACTCCATTTTAGATGATTCAAGTCTCACTCACCATGATCCTGGTTTTCATATTTTCTTCTCAACGGAATAAAAGCCTTATGCATGGAATCCATATATATGTACGGTCGAAGGTTATAATAATAATATTATTATATGGTGTCTGAGGAATTTTGTTTTGATTGATTAATAAAAGTGAGTAGGGGATGGATTCTGATTCTCCATGTTCGAGCTGTAGTCCATCTTTAATGTACTTTATTTTCGGCACTAATTAATGAATTTTCTTTGAAGTTGTTGAATATTTTATCGCGAAGCTCTAGTATAACATTCATAAGGAGCATTCTCTAAAATCACGATCTTTCCGAAGTGTTTACCCTTCAAATCGGATAACAATTGAATTTTTACGCAGTTTTAAGGATACGTGATATAATTTGATACAAATTAAAAAAACAGATTGATATTGAAACTGATAATGAAAGAATAAATGCAAACCACACAAATCGAACAGCCTTGGCACTCGACTTCCATCACCCTCGAACCAAGATATGTCTCCACTGACATATGGACAAAATAACAAGATGCTTAAAGCTAGAAAATGATAATATATTGTTTTATGTTGCGTAATGAGATATGTTTTACAAATGATCAGACTCCCTTTAAATAGTAGGGGAGTCCTACTCTTGATACAATTCTATATGAGGTAAAAAATCTCATGATTTGCTAATTAATCGGTATATCCTTGATACGTGCCGAGATTTCCGCCGTGATCTACAACTGATCGCGGATATTTCGTCCTTCTGTTATTCTGCTTGGCAAATTTCTCTCGATCTCGCTTGATTTCGATTTTGTTCGGTCCCGAGATCTCGAACTTAATGATATAACCTCGCACCTCAGTTCGATATAATTAGAGGTCGAACCTTAACCTATCATATTCTAATCTCGATTAGTCACACAAGGGGCGAGCCCGATTTTGACCGTATACAAATAGTCCCTCGTTTCTCGGAAAGAAGATGACGAGAAACGACATGAACTTCCGAATTCCGTCTAGATGGGCCATGACGTAAGTGACGAACAATCAATGAGACAACCGACTATGATGTAAGTGACAAACAGATACCGAAATGTCCCGTCGGTCCAGTTACCAAGGCATTAAATGCCTGTCAGTTGCTGGTTGGCCAGTACAAGTTCTGAACCGTCATTTGCAAGCTATTAACACCCCAACTTTCATTCATTCTAACTTTACGTACAAAGCTCCTCATATTCTTGTTCTTCAAAAATCTCTTTGCTTTGCAACTCATGCACCCAAATTTCTTGAACTTTCAGCAAACTGCATACCTTCATAATTTTCTTTTCTTCCGTTCTACAATGGCGAAAACTTCTAAAACTGTACCGCAAAAGGAGGCCGCCTTTTCATCACGACCCGCCGGCGACGGGGCTGTGGTAGAACTTCACCTTGAGGAGTTTGTTCCGGCAGGGTACCCGGCCGTTGCCGATTTTAAGGTTGAAAAGACTTCCTCGGTACCGGGTCGATGCGAGCCGGTCTTGAGGTACATATGCACAATCACCGATGATCTCCTCACCAAGGTTAAAGAGGATTGCAACTAGCCCAATAAACATAGGTGGTGCCTTCGCCCGAAGAGTCAATCACTACCCACGTGGAGGATTTTCTAAGCGTTTACACTTACCCCTTCATGTTAGGTCCCTTAGACTCGATCATCATTGCCTTATGCAAGAGGTACGACGTGACTCTTGGCCAGATTCACCCTTTCTTATGGAGAATAGTGATTCTCCTTCGATTCTTCGTAAAAAAAATAAGGGAGTGTCCCTTTACCTTCGATCATCCTATGCGCCTCTATTGTCCTCGACTCTATCGAGGGGGGCTGATCAAGCTTGCTCGCCAGGCCAGTAGGGCCCTGTTCTGGAGTATAGATGAGGCTCGGAACCGAGGCTGGATGAGCCGTTTTGTTCGAATAAAGACTTCAGATATTATCCCTGCCAAGGACATGCCATTTCCTGAGAAACGGAACAGGAAACGTAAGTACTACTTTGCCTTGAAGATTTAATCTATAGTTTCTCCTCTTATCTCCTTTATTATCGGTGTTTTTGGTGTTGTAGATGTGACCCAGATGCCGTACGTGGTTCCTCAACTCAAGGAATGGGTCGAGGATCTTGTGTCACAGAGACCATACTCCAAGCGTGCTTGGATGGAATTATCAAAGGGTCGGTGGGAGGCCCATTATCATGGTAAGTTTCCTTTTCTAGTTGGGTACGATTTTGACTTTCTCCTTGTGTTGTAGAATTCTTATCTATTTTCTTTTGTAGGCCTCCCCAAGGAAGTTGCTAAGAGCCTCCATCTGATGATGAGGATGTGCCTCTCGATTCCCCTGCTTTGAGGCAGGGTGATGAAAAGAAGAGAAAAAGGGCCCCGAGTTCCCCGAACTCGGGAAAGAAAAAACCGAAGAAGAGGTTGCGCTAGCCCAAGGGAAGCACCAATGCTCTATCCTCGGACTCAATCCACCGGCTAAGGGACGATTCCGAAGAAGAAGAAGAGAAACCCAAGCTGGTGGCCCGTGTGTGGGCAGGTGTCATGATACATGGGTGCTCCGACCAGCGGGTGCTGAAATTAACCCGTCTCGACATGAGGAGGTCGATGAGGGAGTTTTAGACGAAACTCCCGAACTAGAAGGGGGTGAGGCCTCTCCGCTCCAAGCTATGGGGGTCTAGAGAGAGTCTGGGGCCGATGTTTCTCAAGCAGAGGAAGGTGCCCCGAGAGATGAGCTTAGGACGATCGACCTTATCGGATCCCTCAAATTTTAGACGCCATGATTCGCGAGGCCGGTATGTTAGAAATTCGTTCTTACAAGAGGCCTCAGGGGTAGACTGATATCCACCATTTCTTGGATGGGTTAGAGTCCACTGCCTCAGAATATGTCACCGGGCTAGGTGACCTGCCGATGCCAAGGAAGGTACCGTCATCGGATGCTAGTGGGTCTTCATCGATCCCAATTTTGGTGGATCGATTCTCGGCCTCAAGTGTTTACCCTGACCGCAGTCGGTCAATAACTCTCTCTGTCCCGAAGGATGCCCGGGTTTTCCTTGCGCCCGTGGGGGTTGCTAGGTACCTCAGTTGCTTGGTGAACGAAGCAGACCAGGCCGTAATGGACGCGCTGGAAGTGCCCTACCTATTCAATGAGGCCCAACATGCTTTGAATCGGGTAACCTCGAGTGTCACTTCATTACTTATTTTAAATTGAAGTTGGAAATAATCCTAACACCTTTATTTACGCTTACAGGCCTCGGTATTGCACCATGACGCTTTCCTCTGAATCCGGGAGAAGTTAACCTAGCAGGAGGTTGAGGTTTGGGAGCTCACCGAGAAGACGGATACTTACAAGCTTCTAAGTGATAAGCTTCAGGCCGAGTTAGAAGCGACTTGGAGGGAACACACCGAGATGGTTGAGCAGGTAATTCGAATACTTCACGATAGTGAAGACGAATTGGACATAGTGGCATCGGATCCTGCAGGTCCAACAGAGTCTTGAACAGATCGGGCAGCTCCATGAACAAGTAGATACGATACAAGTTGAGGCTTAGGATTTCAAGAAAAATATGAACCTCTTAGCCTCAAAAAAGGAAGTTATCCAAACAAAAATGTAGTCGGTTGAGGATCAGCTTCGGGATGCAAAGGAGAATACCTCGGTGCAGGCCAAGAGGATCGAGGAGATCCAATCTGAGCTTAACTCAGCTATTTATGTCCACGGAGCTCGAGGTGGCCAAATCAGAGGTGGACGTGGCCAATACCAAGGTCGATGCTAAAATGGCCTAATTCAAGGTTGACGTCGAGGCTATCCAGGCACATGCCAAGATCATGGTGGATCATGCAAGGTGGGAAGCTTGGAGGGAAGCTCTCGAGGGAGTCCATGCTCAGGGCTTTGACATATTGGCGGAAATAAAGAATGCCAAGGTAGAAGAAGCCATGGCCTAGAAGCTGGATTTTCCCGAGGAAGGGTCCGAGAGCTTATTTTAATATGAATGTGGGGAAAACCCCGAGGATGAAGGCGTTTCCCTATGAGGACCGGGCCACTTAGGCCACTTAGGTCTTTAGATGTTTTTATTTTTTTCTTTTTGCATTTTCAGGCCGTTTTGGCCATTGTATATTTCTACATCGGGCCATTCTGGACTTTGTAAAAGATTATATACACAAGGCTTTATTTCCCTTTTGGCGTTCAAATTTTCCCTTTGCTTATGTAATTGTATTCATAAGGACCGGAACACCTTAACATAAAATAATTTTATGTCCAAATAATCGAACAAACCTTGTCTTTGCCTTACTTTGTTTTAAGGAATCTTGGGGGTTCGGTGTTATTAGAACATTTTCCCCAAGTAGGTAGCCGAGATTATAGTTTGCCGAGGGTAACCTTTAGAATCGGTTGTGAATTTTTTTCTTTTTCGAAGGCATAGTTTTTGTTGGGTTTCGAATGTCTCTAAGCCGTGTTAATTCGGTCGTAGTCTTTTAGTTTGGGAGATGCCCATTGGACTTGTTTTCCCTAGCTATCCGGGCTTGCCTAAGATAACAGTCCCCGAGTGGGGTAGTTGTAGCCTTTAAAAACTGGAGAGTTGCCTAATAGATGTTATGCCCATGAGGCCCAGTGACTTGGGCTGTTCAGTTTTTTCGGACGACAGTCCCCGAGTGAGAGTGTGGTCATTTGTATTCCAGTTATGGACTCGTTATTTTCATAGGGAGCTATGAATGGGACTAAGAGTATATATTTGGTTGAATGAGCCTGAATTATCTCGGATTACACTTTGACAAAAGTTGGTTTGCTTTCAAATCTCTTTTAATCTACTGATGTCAACTAAAGATTAAAAATAGCAAATTATTTTTTATTGTTTTCCAAATAGTAAAAGGGACTAGGGCTATGACCTTCACCTAGGTGTTCACTTAGTGGGTTGTACGTCTTAAAGCTTGTTTTCTTGATCGGGGTGGATTATCGCTATCAATACTTGATTACCCACTCAAAATCTCGGTCAGAGAGTGATTTTGCCAAATTTGGCTTTCTCAAGTCCAAATGGGTATTGCCCAAAATAGTTGATAATAAGCTCAAGTCAGGTTTTACTATCTCTAGATTCAACCCTTTAATTGGGTTTATCAATCTCTCGATTGACCCAATTCCTAGCTAGCCAAATTTTTCTAGACTAAGTCTCTCTTTCTCAAGAAGAGACCAAGTCAATTTAGGCATGAAATAATGTTTGCAACCATTAAATCATCAATTACAAGCAAGAAGATGGATAGATAATCAACACCCAACCATAAACAGGCAATAAATCAAACACCCATTAAGTTTACACACTAGGGTTGGGTCACAACACTAGGTAAAATCTAGCTACTCATGCTTAAAATAGAAGATAAAGAAGAAGAAGTGATAATTAAACCCATATTAATGAATGAAATGTTAAAACTAATATTCAAAAAGCTCAAAATAGCTAAAATAACTAAAAGTGTCAAATAAAACGGTTGTTGATGTCAAAAGGTACAAAAGTTGACCTAATAAGTGAAACTATTCTATTTATACAGTGCTGGAATTTGCGAACAAAATAACCCTTTTTGGAGGTTCTGCGGCTGCACAATTCCATGTGCGGTCTGCCCTTGGCTTCAACCTTGGCATGAGTTGAATCTGTGTCTGCACAATTCTGAGCTGCGGCCGCATCTATCATATTCTGCGGTCCGATCATTTCTAGGTGCGGCCGCACAGGGCTCTTCTGCGGACCGCACATTTCTGAGTGCGACCGCATTAGCTAACTTCTGCTGCCTCCCAATAATTGTGCGGTCCGCACTTCTTTTAAACTTGAATTGAGAACTCTTTGAACTTCTGATCCTTCTTAGCTTCTGCAACCGCACATTTCATGTGTGGACAACACTTTGCACTTGGGTTCTTATGAGTCTTCCTTCAGGATTTGCGGCCGCAGATGGAAATATACGGTCCGCATTTTGAACTTCTGTGCCTGATTTCGTCCTTGAGTTCAGGTCACTCCTTCTTGAGTCGGATTTCATCTTAGTGACTCATTTTCTAATTACTCCTTCAATTAAGCATATTTAATTAGTTTTCGGCAACACAATTAAACACTTTTGTAAAACGAAAGGAAAAAGGTGCTAATAAGTAGTCAAAATCCCTATTTATCATTAACCTCTTCTTAAGGTTTTAGATGATGGTTTTGTTGATTGATTCGGCTTGCCCGTTTCCGCCAGGGTGATAAGGTGTTGATAAGATTCTTTTGATCTTATAATCTTCGAGAAGCTTGGTCCCTTTGCTGCCGATGAACTGTTTCCCGTTGTCCCACACAATTTCAGATGGCATCCCGAACCGACATATGATGTGGTCCCAAATGAAGTCGATGGATTCCTTCTCCCTAACCTTCTCGTATGTCAGTGCTTCAACCCCCCTTAGAAAAATAATCAGTTATAAATAAGATAAATTGAGCCTTACCTGGTGCCCAAGGAAGAGCACCAACGACGTCCATTCCCCACTTTATGAATGGCCATGGTGACAAGACTGAATGCAGCAGTTCCCCGGGTTGGTGAATCATTAGAGCATATCTTTGGCATTTGTCACATTTTCGAACAAATTCCTTCGCATCTCTTTCCTTGTCGATCCAGTAATAGTCGTCTCTGATTATCTTTTGAACCAATGATTCGGCGCCTGAATGATTTCCTCAAGTTCCCTCGTGAGATTCCCTTAGAACATACTCGATATCTCCCGGTCCCAAACATATTGCTAGTGGGATATCTAACATTCTTCTAAACAAGGTTCCGTCTTCAGACAAGGTGAATCGGGCTGCCTTTGTGCGTAGGGCCCTCGATTCTTTTGGATCTAAGGGAAGTTTCTCGGTCTTCAAATACTCTACGTATCTATTTCTCCAATCCCAGGTTAAGCTTATGGAGTTTATCTCGGCGTGACCTTCTTCGACTACTGACCTTATGAGTTGCAAAACGGCTCTTGAGTTGAGCTCGTCATCCTCGATTGACGACCCTAAGTTTGTGAAGGCATCAACCTCACTATTTTGATCTCGAGGTACATGCTGCAAAGTCCATTTTTAAATCAATGTAAAGTTACTTGTAACTTATCTAGGTACCTTTGCATTTGTTCTTCTCTGACTTCGAACGTTTTGTTAACCTGATTCACCACAAGGAAGGAGTCACACTTAGCTTCGATCACCTCCGACCCCAAGATTTTGGCTAGTTCCAGACCTACAACCATGGTCTCATATTCAACCTCGTTGTTAGTCAATTTCACAATTCTAATAGATTGTCTAACCACGTTGCCTGTGGGCGATTTTAGTATGATGCCAAGTCCGGACCCCTTTGCGTTCGATGTACCATCCGTAAAGAGGGTCCAGATTCCCGAGGACGTCCGCGAGTTTATCAAAAGCTCTCTTTCGACCTTGGGTATTGGGTCCGGCGTGAAGTCAACCACGAAGTCTGCTAAAATTTGAGACTTAATGGCTTCCTGGGGTCGATATACAATATCATACCCGCTGATTTCTACAGCCCATTTGGCCAATCGTCCCGAAAGCTCGGGTTTATGCATTATATTTCGCAATGGGTAAGTTTTTACAACACATATAGAGTGACATTGAAAGTACGGTTTCAGTTTCCTAGAGGCGCGCTTAACCAACCGAGCGCCAATTTTTCTAGGTGGGGATATCTTGTTTCGGCCTCATCCAAGTCCCGACTAACATAATAAATCAGAAATTGTGTTCCTTCTTCTTCCCGAACTAGGACTCCACATACCGCTATATTAGATACTGCCAGATATAAGTACAGTTGTTCGTATGTCCTCGACGTGTGAAGCAGCGGCTGGCTCGACAAGTATCGTTTAAGCTATTCCAAGGCCCGTTGGCATTCCAGAGTCCATGTGAAGTTATTTTTCTTCTTCAGCGACGAGAAAAATCGATGATTCTTATTGGAGGACCTCGATATGAATCGCCCCAGGGGATATGCGCTCGGTTAGCCTTTGCACGACCTTCACGTTGTCTACTACAGTGATATCCTCGATATATTTGATCTTGTTGGGGTTGATCTAGATTCCTCGGTTGGATACCATGAATCCATGACCCGACTCCGAACACGCATTTTTTCGAATTCAACGTCATATTGTACTTCCTCAATATACTGAAGGTTTCCTGCAAATGCTTCAATAGTCCTTTGCTCGCAGGGACTTAACTAACATATCATCAATGTAAATTTCCATAGATTTAGCTATTTGTTCTTCGAACATCCGGTTTACTTTGCGTTGGTAATTGGCACCAGCATTTTGTTTTATCCAAATGGAATTATGTTATAGCAGTATGTGCCATACTTAATGATGAATGAGGTCTTTTCTTGATCATCCAGGTTCATTTGTATTTGGTTGTACTCGAAATAGGCATCGAGAAAACTGAGGATCTCATGGTCGGACGTGGCATCGATCATGCGATCGATGTTAGGCAAAGGAAAAGAGTCCTTGGGGAATGCTTTATTTAAATCCTTATAATCCACACACATTCTTAGTTTGTTCCCTTTATTATGTACTACTACTACGTTTGCTATCCATTCAGGGTATTTGACCTCCCTGATGGACCCTATTTTAAGAAGCTTAGTTACCTCGTCTTTGATGAAGGCATGCTTGATCTCGTACCGGGGTCTCCTTTTCTGCTTCACCGGATGGAATCTTGGGTCCAAGCTCAGTTTATGGGTGGTGATATCCGGTGGGATCCCTTTCATGTCGAGATGGGACCAAACAAAATAATCCATGTTAACTATAAGAAATTGAATGAGTTTTTTCCTAATATCGGGAGTTAACCCTGTGCCCAAGTATACCTTTGGATCGGGCAAATGTTCGATCATTATGACTTGCTCCAGTTCTTCGACCGTTGATTTGGTAGAGTCGGAATCATCGGGGACTATGAAGGATCGAGGAACCCCATAATCATCATCTTATTCGCTCCCCTGGTTATCTAGTTGGGTTGAGGCCGTCGTCTGTGATTGCTATTTGGCTTCCTATTTTGCCTTCGAATCTGACTTCTTTGTCGATGAGAGTGTTTATATTGGAATCACTTCATCAACGGCAAACATTTCCTTTGTGGTGGGCTGCTGCACATAGATTGTTTTGATCCCCTCTAGTGTTGGAAATCTTAACACCCGATGAAGGGTCGAGGGCACAACCCTCATGTTGTGGATCCACAGTCTGTCGAACATGGCGTCATATCTCATGTCCTCTTCGATAACATAAAACTTGGTCTCATGTATGGTCCCGATTGCGTTCACTAGCAACGTTATTTCCCCTTAGTAGTTTCACAAGCCATGTTGAATCCGTTTAGCACTCGGGCCGCATGCACGATTTGGTCCTATAGGCTGAGCTGTTGTACGACCATTGATCGAATGATGTTGGCTGAAAATTATGGGGTTGAATCCCTTCTATGTCCTCATCGTTGAAAGACAAGGTTCCTTCTGGTCAAGTTCATTTCTCCCTCGTGATCGATACCTTGGTGCGTTTTAACATCGGCCCTTAGGGAACACCGACCCCTCTGATAATCATATGAATGATGTGTTGAGGTTCTTCTT
Organism: Nicotiana undulata; assembly: GCA_005239495.1. Taxonomy (NCBI): domain Eukaryota; kingdom Viridiplantae; phylum Streptophyta; class Magnoliopsida; order Solanales; family Solanaceae; genus Nicotiana; species Nicotiana undulata. The sequence continues at coordinate 19,141 of ML291782.1, forward strand.
GCTCATTTTGTTTATTGGAATCCCTCTTTCTGAAATGATTCTTGGCTCGATCACTTAGGAACTCTTGAAGGTTCCCGTCATTGGATAACAAGGCTACTTCTTCTCTCAATTGTCGACAATCTTTCATTATGTGGCCATGGGTGCCATGATATTTGCACATTTTGTTGGGATTTTTGTGGGTTGGATCAGTCTGCAAAGGTCGAGGCTATTTGGTTTCTTTAATGCATTCGATAACCGATACGATGGCGGGTGCGTCAACATTAAAGTTATATTCTGATAATCGTGGTGCTTCTTTAGGTCCGATAGGCCTGTCGAAGCCATTCTTGCTCATGAGACCTCGAGATCTATGACCTCGGCCATTCCTCCTTTCATTTCGTACAAGATTTCGCTCAGATCCGCTGCTCATGCGATCTCCATTATACGACTGGTACCGATCCTTGTTCAACCTCAATTCTCGATCAATGTCACTCTTGATTCTATCAAATGGACATAATAGGATAAACGAACCCAGAAAGAGACCCAAGCTGGTTGTCTTCTACCCTGATCTTTGATTGATACCGATTATGTACATCGGCCCAAGTGACAACCAGGTATCCTATCAAATTCTGCTTCAACTGCTGCGAATCCACTAAGATTCGTACATTGAGTCCTTGGGTGAAAGCTTGAACATCCCAATCATCGACGACCAATGGCAGATCCATTCGTTCCAGCTGGAATCGAGACACGAACTCTCTGAGCATTTTGTTGTCTTTCTGCCTTACCTTGAAAAGGTCCAACTTTCTAGTTTCGACTGATGTCCCCACCGTGTGACTTTACAAAAAAAATTCTATAAGCAAAGCAAATGAATCAATAAAATTAGGTGGTGAATCGTGGTACAATATCATAACTTCCTTTGACAGGGTCTCCCCGAATTTCTTTAGCAAGATAAATTCGATCTCGCCATCCTCTAGATCATTCCCTATGACATGATCATTTGGGTCGATTGTTCCATTGTATTTAGGAATCTCGGGCATGCGGAATTTCTTGGGAATTGGTTTTGGGAGCCGCGTCTGGGGAAAGGGTTTTTGCACGAACTTTTCTGAATCCAAACCCTTCAATATTGGTGGTGCCCCCGAGATTTGAGTGATCTTCTTCATGATTGCAGGAGATTCATTCTCGTTCGATTTCCTTGAAATAGATTCGACCTTGTGGACAACTTCCTGGGATGTCTCGGGCTCGATCCTGCTTGGTGGGTGATTCTGTTTTTGGAGTTGGGCTATCACTGCTTGTTGAGCCTGCAACATTTTGAATATCACCCGAAGGCTGATCCCGCCCTCTTCACCACCATGTGTGCTTTGAGTGGCTGATCGAACATTTCTATGGATGTTGTTCTCGGGATCGACGACCAAATTTACATTGATGGCTACAACGAGCTGACGTCGAATGGATCTACAACCAGAACTCCATCGAGGCCAACTGGAGGTATGTCGTTCCCTGGTGCTATGTTATCATTTTTGTCTTGGTGACCGAAATCATTGTCCACTTGTACGGGTGCTAACTGAGAGTTCGACATTTTGATCTTGGAATCAAAGATACTCAAAAAATAGGGGTAAAATAGTGTGTGTTATGAAAGTTTGTACTAGGTAATCACTATTAACCTTAGCTCCATAGTGGACGCCAAACTGTTTACCCTTCAAATTGGATAACAATTGAATTTATACGCGGTTTTAAGGATATATGATATAACTTGATACATATTAAGAAAACAGATTGATATTGAAACTGACAATGAATGAATAAATGCAAACCACGCAAAACGAATGGCCTTGGCCCTCGAGTTCGATCACCCTCAAACCAAGAGATGTCTCCACCGATGTATGAATAGAATAACAAGATGCTAAAAGCTAGAAAATGATAGTATATTGCTTTATGTTGCGTAATGAGGCGTGTTTTACAAATGATCATACCCCCTTTAAATAGTAGGGGAGTCCTACTCTTGATACAATTCTATATGAGATATAAAATCTCATTATTTGCTAATTAATCGGCATATGCTTGATACGTGCCAAGATTTTCGCCGTGATCTAAAATCGATCGCGGATATTTCGTCCTTTTATTATTTGGCTTGGCAAATTTCCCCCGATCTCGCCTGATCTCGATTTTGTTCGGTCCCGGGATCTCGAAATTAACGATATAACCTCGCACCTCGGTTTGATATAATTTGAGGTCGAACCTTAACCTATCATATTCCAATCTCGATTCGTCACATAAGAGGCGAGCTCGATTTTGACTGTATACACGAAGGAAATCGAATTCTTGTATTAGGATCTATTTTCTGAATTATTTTAATGGTTGAGTATGATATGGCCTAGCTATACAACCTTCTACCTAACAAATTTGACATGAAGCGTAATATGGACAATTACAAACTCTTATCATTTCTCTAACCTTTGTGTTCTAGCTCTTAATTAAACTGGAATGTAACTGACCCATTTTAATGTCGTTTCTTTATTTTCTTTTCTTTAAGGTGGAAGGTTGGACTACTACCCTACACTGGTGTACTTTTTTTAAACCACACATTTAAGGATTTTTTTTTTTTTTTTTTTTTTTTGGAAATTTAAGAAATTTTTTTATGTAGGCACTGAGCCGAGGGTTCCAAAAAATTAAGTGTCTACAACATAAGTAAGAATATTTTTTTACTTATGGTTCAATCTACAAAGATCGACATCTATATACCTTAGAAGGATAGGTCAATTGATTTAAGACCTTCATAACTCTGTTGTAAATTGTTGCACAACTTATGTGGCATAATTATTTAACCCAACAAGTGACTGTAGACTGTAGTCAAAAGTTGGAAGACTTGGAAATCTAATAAGGAATTTTTACATTTCTATCAGGCATTTATTATTTGGATCGTATTTGTGATTTATTTATATACTTGAACAAATAAAAATTTGCGGGGTGTAAATTCTGCAATTGTAGTGTCTATAGACTTTCTTATAATTTGGATATGCTATTTTGGGGTCAATCTTTTAGGAATAGAGTTACATAGTTATGGTTCTTCTCCATCAACATTTAATTGAATTCAAGACAAGTTATTACAAATACAAGAGCAGGCGGCGCATTGTATGAACCAGCGTGCGGACCGTGTGAATCATCAATACAATATTTGGTTCACACGGTTTTCTACCATATGTAGTTCAATTTTATTGTTTTTACTTAACTTAAGAGAATCCAAAGATGAAGAGAGAAACAAAAAATATCACTACTGTGTAAACGAAGAGTTTGAGAGTAAGCATTACACAATCTCCAAGATGATTTTTTTGAAAAAATAAAAGAGAATAGATCATCTATTTTTCTACCGCATATCCTAGTTTGACACCAAGCAATGAAGCTCTTTCTCTAAAAGAATTTTCATAAATTCTTTTCTACTAAGAGTTTGTCATTAACCAAAATNTCCTAGTTTGACACCAAGCAATGAAGCTCTTTCTCTAAAAGAATTTTCATAAATTCTTTTCTAATAAGAGTTTGTCATTAACCAAAAAAATTTTATATACACAGTTAGGTATTGTGAGAAGCCTAATAAGGTCTTTCACCGGAAAGAAAAGCGTCAAACTACACTATATGAAATTATATTACTTTCCCTACTCAAGTTTTACTATATTACATATTATATACCCAATTACCATTTGTGTACATTTTAAGGGAATTAATGATAATAATTAGTGTCCTAAAATCACTCTAACGTATCTTCCACCCTCCCCCTACCCCCAATTGACAACCATTAAAAACCTTTGAATTCGAATTTGGATTTTCAAAAAATATTATTTGCTTTAATTGGGTGTTGTTGCAAAGAATTGAGAATTCTCTCTATGCCTCTCTCTATCTCTCTATCAGTGGCGGGCCCAAGTGGTGGCCATCGGGTTCAACTGAACCCGCTTCACCAAAAAATAATATTGTGTATATGTATAAATTATGATTAAAGTTGTGCAAATTTTGTATAAATATTTATTTGAACCCACTTGACAACTACTATTTTACGACTAAAGTTATATAATTCTAAGATTGAACCCGCTTGTAAAAAATTATGGGTCTTCCACTGCTCTCAATCCCTAATTTTAGTAATGTAAAGCAAAGAAAAGGAGAGCAACAATTCCACCATTGACAGCCATTAAAAAGCTTTGAATTCGAATTTGCGTTTTCAAAAACCATTTTTTGTTTGGATTGGGTGTTGTTGCAAACAATTGGAAATATGGTTTGGAGTTTATATCTCAATTTTGAGGGTGTTTTGGTGAAGATTAGACTTGATTTTCGCTGATTTTCAGATTGAAACTCGAAAAAGAAGAAGACGAAGAAGACGTGATATACATTATATTTATGAAATTATAGTAAAACTGTTTTCTGTTGTTTATATATATATATATATATTAATTTAATTATTGTATGAAAATTGAACAATATTGTATAAAAATTATATTTAAGTTGTATGATATTGTTGTTGTATATAACTGAGTAAAAATAATGTATGTAAATTGTAGATAAGTTGTATAATATATAATTAGTTGTATGAAATTTATTTTTACTACGTATAAATCAGATACAAAAGACATATTGTATAAATTTTGTATAAAATTTGTATTTAAGTGGTATGTTATTGTAGTTGTATTTAACTGCGTAAAAATAATGTGTGAAAGTTGTAGATAAATTGTATAATATATAATTAGTTGTATGAATTTTTTTTTACTATGTATAAATCAGATACAAAATATACAAAAGACATATTGTATAAAACTTGTATTTAAGTTGTATGATATTGTAGTTGTATTAACTGTGTAGAAATAATTTATAAAAGATGTAGATAAATTGTAGATTAGTTCGTTTGAATCCTAAAAATATGCTCAGCTTGTAAGCAAACAGAATAGTACGTACTCTTTAATTTTAGATTTTGTATATACAGATTTTTCTTCTAATCCCAGATTCAATGTAAATCGTTTTGCTCAATATTTGTCCGAGGTTTTTTTTTTTCTTTTCTAGGTAAAAATCCTTCATCAATTATCGCCTCCAAAATAGATTTTCACCCAAAAGAGGTTATACACAGGAAAAAAAATTCGCCGATGCACCTTCACTGCAATCGGTGATAATCTATTCAACTCACCAATTCGATTCTTTCGAATTTACCCAAAACTTGTACTCAACTTTATCTGGTAGCTAATTCCCATTCCCATAACCTCCATTTACTATTCTGATGTGCTCGTCATCAATGGATGCCTCCACCATGCCAAAACTTCTCTTCGATTGCCTCATTTACGATTTTGATGAGCTCGTCATCAATGGCGGCCTCTACCGTGCCAAAACTTCTCTTCGATTGCCTCAAGCTACTCACGCATGCCTCTGTCCAAAACTAACTTCTATTCAATTTCAATCAGTTTGGTTTGGGAGCTGCTTAACTATTTTATCAGTGAAATAGTTTAAAATAATAGAAGATCCGGAGAGAAAGGGGAGAGAGAGGAGGAAAAATGGAAAATGGTGTAATTAAATTCCTTGCTTGTGATTTGAGAGCTTTTTAAAGTGAATTGTATATATTTTGTAAACAAAATTTGTTTATGTCGGATAATTAATTAAACATGAACATTAAGGATAATAAAGTTTAAAGTAGTGTATAAGAATGAAAAAACTCTTCCCGCACAAAATCCGAAGCAAAAACTTTGTCAAATATTGGCAATGGCTTGCAAAGAGACATGCCACAAGCCGTCAAAATTACAGCATTCTGTTCCTCCCTACAAGTCCTTCTTCTTCGCTATGTATATAAATTTTATTTTATTTTTTAACTAGATAGACGAATTATCATAATTCATTGCCCTTTATGCCCCTTTAGATTTCTGGCACTATGGTATCGGATCTAAGTTCATATTTTACACTGTAATAACTTAAGTTCTTTGCGTTTTACAGTTGTTTTGATGAAAGGAACAAGGACAGTATCAAGTTAGGAAGTAAAGATTCCAAAATCGAAGTCTATTTATCCTTTCCCTCTAACAAACTGCAATAAACAAAACGTTGCAGTTCGGTGACTAATTAATTTGTCGAGCCAACAAAAAATTTTGAACAAAAAAGAGTTTTAATAATTGATAGCTTTCCAGTGTATAAAGTAAAAAAATGATATACATTATTGAAAAAGGGTACATCTTGTGTTTCGTTTTTTTGTGTGTTCTGAAGCAAGAACTTGACCGAATGCACATATGGGTAAATAAGATTGGGTTTTGTTTACCTTAAAATTCGGATAACAATTAAATTTATATTGTGGTTTTAAGGATATGTGATTTCGTCCAATATCAATTGATAAACGAGAAAATGAATGGGTAAATTAGACTGTAAAATAAATCAAACCAGTATACAAGCTAAGCCTCGACGTCGAACCAAAGTAACCTCGAGGTGATGTACTATGAACAATGAAGAATAAAGCAACTCAGATGAACAGTAAGTAAAGTAGCAAGCAAGAAAGAAATGATTGTATATATTTTTCTCAGTGAGCAATGATGATTAAAAATGAATGGAATTCCTCTTTATATAATAGATGAGTCCTAATTAAGGTACACTTCTAATTATTGTAGGAAATCATATTAACATCTGATTAACCACCATAGATTGATCCGTTCTGAGATTCACGCCACAATCCTCGACCAATCACGGATATCTCACCCTTTTCGTTATAAAGCTATGCCGATGTTACTCGGAGTCTGTTTCTTTCTGGCCTCGATTGATGTCGATCTCGATCTGAAAAGAGGCTACGACTTCGGACTCGACGTCCTAGATCCTCGACGTGCCATTCCTATCTCGACCAAATAGTGAAATCGGGTAGCCCTGATTTCTACCGTATACAGGTCTCACGTCATTCTTAAATGGAAATTTTACCTTCTATAACAAAGGTATACACTCTATTTATTGTAAATAAAAATCATTTTAAAATATTAATTTTTTTAGCTACCTTTTATATTTTATAGCAAAATAAGTATTTATGGTATATACTACTATTGAAACATGAAATAAGACATTAAATACGCTATTTGTGTTTTTCCTCTCTCTTAGACAACTTAAGGTATTTTCCATTACCGTATTCATGAATACATGGCGCGAATACATGTGAATACATGCGCATACAGCTGGATTGCCATGATTTTAGGCGTTTTTTTCTGTTGTATTCATGAATACAACAACGAGAATACATGTGAACATATGTGCGTACAACTGGACTACCCTAATTATAGGCACTTTTTGTTGTTGTATTCATGAATACATTGCGCGAATACATGTGAATACATGCGCGTACAGCTGGATTGCCCTAATTTTATGCACTTTTTATTGTTGTATTCATGAATACAACAACGTGAATACATGCGTGTACAGCTGGACTGCCCTGATTTTAGGCGCTTTTTGTTGTTGTATTCATGAATACATGACGCAAATACATGTGAATACATGCGCATACAGCTGGACTACCCTGCGTTTTATGTGCTTTTTGCTGTTGTATTCATGAATACAACAGCGTGAATACACTACCGTAACAACTGAATAGTAGCTATATGAAGTAATTATGTATATGGTAGCTATAGGAAGTTAATAGCCACTAAACAATAGTGCTTTCTGAAAATTCCTCTTCTTAAATTAGTATATGCCCACTGCCTAAAGGTCAAGTATCCTCATATAATGGTGGGATCTTTACACAAATAGCTGGTCATATTAATTATTTACCTTTTTAGCCATATACATAGATTATACATTGATTATACACAATTATGCACATGTAATACATAAATTATGCATATATTATATATTCAAATTATTTTTAGTTTAAGTAATAGGGTGGACGGCAATTTGAGTTAATTCTTCTATAATGGTCGGGTTTATGAGATAAAAATACCTTACTAAAGCGACCAATCTCGCCAAGGATATGCCAATTGAATCAATTAGGGTGTGTTTGGGAAAATATTTTCCAATTTTTCTAAGTTTGGTTGGTTTAAATGTTTTGGAAAATATTTTCCTTATGAACTCATTTTCCTCCAATTGGAGGAAAATATTTTCCTTACAAAGAGAAGGGAAAACATTTTCCAAAGCTCCTTCTCAACCTTCTCAACCTTCCCCACCCTCACCAACCCGCCCTACACCCCCACCTCATGCCTACCCATCGCACCCCCTCTCTTAAAAATGTTTTTTTTTAACTTTCAGCTTTTTTTCCGTCACCACCCACCCTACTACCCTATCCCACCCCCTCCCATAAAAAAATTTTACTTTTAGAAATTATAAGGTTTACGAGTTAGATATTTCGTGGTTTTGAAAGTTTAGAAGTTTTTGAAATTTGTGGGTTCGGAAGGTTGTTGGTTCGAAAGTTTATGACTTCATGTTTATTGTATCTAAACTATTTATGAATACTCTTGAAAAGTTATTTTCCTTAATTTACGTACCAAACGCCGCAAAATAAATAAAATTACTACTTATTTTTAAAAAAAAAAAAATTCACAAAAAATATTTTTCGTTATACCAAACACACCCTTAGTGGGATACAATTTTTCTTTCTTCTTATTTTGCCCAATTGCATGTACTGTGTTAAAAAATTATGCCATAAGCCCCCTTTCGAGCAATGACACGTACCAATCTTGAAAGCCCTTTTATGTTAAGAGTCCGTTTGGACATACAAATTTTTTTCTTTTTTCTAAAAGAAATTTTGAAAACAATGTTTGGTTATCAAATTCAACCTATTTTTTTCAATTTTACTTGAAAATGTATTTTTAAATTTGAAAAACTGGGTCTTACTAGTTTTTCAATTGAAAATGTATCTTCACTAGTTTTAAATTTATAAATTTATCCTATACTTTTCAAATTTATACAATGACCTCAACAACTATTAACCTACAACTACCCACATAAACACAAAACGCGCAATGAGTGAGTGGGAAGCCAAGAGGGATTTCAGTGTTAGCTTAGCTTCCTTGTTGTTTACTGTTATTCTTAATCCCAATTGATTCAGCAAACACAAACGAGGAAAAAGGGGCAAATTCTTGGTGATGCAAGCATCCAATTAATCCATCTTTTGTTTTTATTTTATCTTTTAAAATAGGTAGGTTTTATTGAATTCTTGATATACCCCAATATTAAAGAAGAACTTGTTCATATATATATTCATGTTGTTTTTGGCTTAAATTCCTTCTTTGTGTATTAGTAGAATTAGAAAATATGATATTGATTTTGCATCTTCTATGTATTGCAGTAAAGTAGAATATGATAACAGTTGAACAATAGCATTTTGATTATTTATTTCAAGTAGGATAATTAAATTGGGTGTTTTTAATATATTTTACAAGTTGTTGGGTATAAATCATGTTTCATAATTTTTTTTAAAAATGGCATTCAAATATGTTGCAAATATTATAACCAAATACAAATTTCATTTTCAATTGAAATTCCAACTTTCAAAAAACAAAAAATTGAAATACATGGTCAAACGCTTACTAAGTTCGATTCTGGAGATTCTTCCGGATTGGAGTTTTTGTTACTGAAAAATCTATGCATTGTTTGGATATTTACACTACCTGTATAACTTTTTTATTTTTTATTACTATGCACATGTTTCCTAATACAAGAGAGACTTTCTAATGTAACAAGTCCCTTTATAGTCTGCATCATAATAGTACTAATAGCGAGAATGGTAAAATAACTTATCTTCGAGACTTTTTACTTAATTCTATAACTCTTGTTATCACTCCGCCCTCCACCCTATAGCGAAGTGTATTAAGCACAATCCCGTCATCCTAGTGTATACGATTAAAATCGAGTACGTCCGATTTTATGGGCTCGAGAATCTGCCTCGAGATTAAGTTCATATCGGAATGAGCTCGAGTTCGAAGAACACGAAGACTGAAGTATTGAGATCGGACACGATCGACATCGACGGAATAGCGAGATATCAGTGATCGACCACAAATCTCGGCGGGAATCTCGGGATTGACAGAACCGCCAACGGTTATTGATACCAATCATAGATTTTACTTCCAAAATTAGAGTTATACCTTATTTAGGATTCCTCTATTATATAAAGAGGAACCCTGTTCATTTGTAACCATGGGATATTACATACACTTACTAAGAAATGGCAATGCATTGCTCTTTTACTTGCTCACAATTTACTACTGTTCTCATTGTTCTTATTATTCTTAACGCTTGACCTCAAGCCTATTCTAATCGAGGTTGATATCTAGCAACGACACTGGTTTGATTTATCTTAGTCGTTTGAATTCATTTATTTATCTCGTAGTTTATCAATTGGTACTGAATCAGATCTCTTATCCTTGTAACCCTATTACAAATTTAATTGTTACTCATATTTCGAGGTAAACAGTTTGGCGTCCACCGTGGGACTAAGGATAATAGTGATTGTTCAGTGCTAATTCTAGTAAAACACACTATTTTACACTTGTTTCTAGTCAAGAACTTTGTTTTCAGGTTTAATCATGTCAAACTCACATAACACATCTACACACGGCGACAAAGGAATCGGACTCCACGAGAAAACGAGAATGTTATCGCCACAAGAATCGAGGTGCCACAAGCCGACCTCGGAGGAGCACCTCCCGCCAACCCGGTTCATGTCAGTTCTCATGTTGCTTTAAATACAGATTTAGGCGCAGACCATGAGGGAAGTGTACGCAGAGAGGGTCGAACTGATGGTCGAGGTACACAGGGCAGAGGAGACGAAAGATTCAGTCTCCAAGTATTATTTGAAATGTTTTGAGCTCAAAAAACGCCATTGCTCAGTTGTAAAATCAGTACAGGGCACCATATAGGGTCTAACAAGGGGTTACCCACTGTGCCGAGCCGATGCCTGAAAGATCGGGTGATAATAATCCAACAACCAACCCTGCTATAATGATGATGCCCGAGGAGCTTACTAAGAGAATAGAATCGGGAGAAAAGAAAATCGAGGCCAACGACAAGATGAGTTGACCAGATACTAGGGGCACCACCGATCTTAAAGGTAATGGACTCCAAGAAGTTTGTGCAAAAACCATTCCCTTCGAGCGCGGCTCCGAAGCCCATCATGAAGATGTTCTGTATGCCCAATATACCTAAATACAACGGGACCTCGTACCCAAATGAGCACGTTACTTCTTACACGTGTGCCATAAAAGAAAACGATTTGGAAGATGATGAAATCGAGTTTGTATTGCTGAAGAAGTTCCGGGAGACCCTATCGAAGGGAGCTATAATTTGATATCACAACTTGCCACCTAAATCTATAGATTCGTTCGCCATGTTAGCGGATTCATTCGTAAAAGCACACACTGGGGCCATAAAGGTTGCAACGAGAAAATCAGACCCTCTTCAAAGTGAAGTAGATGGAGTTCATATTTCAATTCCAAATGGAACGTATGGAATTACCACCAGTAACTGATGAATGGGTTGTTCAAGCTTTCACCCAAGGATTAAACGAGCGAAGTTCAATCGCATCACGCCAGTTAAAGCAGAATTTAATCGAATACCCAGCTGTGACTTGGGTAGATGTTCACAACCGATATAGTCGAAGATCAGGGTCGAGGAAGACCAGCTAGGAGCCCCCTCAGGTTCAGTATATCCAAACCGGTCGATAGGTAAAAATCAGAGAGGCGTTGATAGAGAATCAAGGCCGAATAAAGATCGATATTAGCCATATGTTTCAGATCGAAGGAATAACCATCTGGGATGCAACTCCACCCGTAACGATCGAAGGGGTGATCGAGGGAAGAACTCTCGGGGACTTATGAGTAAAACTGGCTTCGACACATATGCAGATCCCACAAAAGCACCTCGGCTATCAGAGTACAATTTCAGTTGATGCATCAGGGATTGTATCGGCCATCGGAAGGATCAAAGACACTAGGTGGCCCAGACCTATACAGACCGATCCTTCTCAGAGGAACCCAAACTTAATGTGTAAGTATCATGGCACTCATGGCCATCGGACCGAAGAATGCAGACAATTGAGGGATGAGGTAGCTCGATTATTCAACGAAGGCCATCTTCGAGATTTCCTCAGTGATCGAGCTAAAAATCACTTCAGGGAAAGAGACGCCAACAGAAAGAACGAACAAGAAGAACCTCAGCATGTTATTCACATGATCGTCAGCGGAGTTGACGTCCCACAAAGACCCATATTCAAGCGCACTAAGGTGTCTATAACTAGAGAGAAACTGACTTAAGACTATGTGCCCGAAGGCACTTTATCGTTCTATGACGAAGAAGCGTAAGACATTTCTCAGCCGCACAACGACGCCTTGGTAATTTCTATTTTATTATATAAAATTCAAGTTAAACGTGTTCTAGTGGATCCAGGTAGATCAACAAACATAATCAGATCGAGGGTCGTAGAGCGGATCGGCCTGCTAGACCAAATTGTACCTGCATCTCGAGTCCTAAATGGCTTCAACATGGCTAGTGAAACAACGAAAAGGGATATAATCTTACCAGTAAACATGGCTGGGAATATCCAAGATAGAAAATTCCATGTCATCGAAGGCGACATGAGATGTACTGCACTGCTCGTAAGGCCCTTGATCCACAACATGAGGGCAGTACCATCGACCCTTCACCAAGTGATGAAGTTCCCAATAGTGGATGATGTGAAAACAGATTACGGGGAACAACACACTGCAAAGGAAATATTTGCAGTCAACGAGGTGACGCCGATATCAACACCTTTGACCTTGGAAAAATCGAGCACCAAAGATAAGCAGACGACCAAATGGCAATCACCGCCCCCAACCTCGACCGAATATGAGAAACAGATAATCTAGGAAGAAGAAGAGGATTTTCTCACTCCTCGAACCTTCGTCGTTCTCGAAGAATCAGATGTAACCAAGTCAACGGTCGAGGAGCCGGAACAGGTGATACTGATCGAGTATCTACCCGGACGAAAGGTATACCTGGGAATAGGGTTGACCCATGACCTCAAGAAAAAACTTATTCAATTTCTTATTGATAACATGGATTGCTTTGCATGGTCCCATTTAGGCATGTCAGGAATCCCACAAGAGATAACAACTCATCGGCTGAGCATGGATCCCAAGTTCAGACCGATAAAGCAAAAGAGAAGACCCCAATCCGAGGTAAAGCACGCCTTCATAAAGGACGAGGTAACAAAACTTCTCAAAATAGGATCCATTTGGGAAGTAAAAAATTCCGAATAGTTAGATAATGTAGTCATAGTCCCCAAAAATGGGAGAAAACTTAGAGTGTGTGTAGACTATAAGGACTTGAACAAAGCATGTCCGAAAGACTCTTTTTCACTGCCTAACATCAATCGCATGATCGATGCCACGGCCGACCACGAGATCCTTACCTTTATCGACACCTATTATGGGTATAATCAAATCCAGATGGACCCGGAAGACCAAGAAAAGACTTCTTTTATCACTAAGTATGGAACTTATTGTTACAATGTAATGCCCTTAGGGCTAAAAAATGCAAGGGCTACATACCAACGCCTAGTAAACAAAATGTTCGAGGAACAGATAGGTAAATCAATGAAAGTTTACATTGATGAAATATTAGTTAAGTCCATGCGCACAAAAGACCATTTGACTCATTTGTAAGAAACATTCGAAATCTTGATGAAGTACAACATGAAGCTTAACCCCGAAAAATGTGCTTTCGGGGTCGGTTCGGGAATATTCCTCGGCTTTATGGTATCAAATCGGGGTATCGAAATCAACCCCGATATAATCAAGGCCATCAAGGATATCACCATCGTAGACAGTGTGAAAACCGTAGAAAGGCTAACCGGACGGATAGCTGCCTTGGATCGGTTCATTTTGAGGTCATCAAATCAGAGCCACAGGTTCTTTTCCTTACTCAAAACGACAAATGATTTCGCATGGACCCCAGAATGTCAACAAGCATTGGAGGAATTGAAACGATACCTATTGAGTGCACCTTTTCTCCACACTCCAAGGCAGATGAGAAGTTGTACCTATACTTGGCATTGTCCGAGATAGCGGTAAGTGGTGTATTAGTTCGTGAAGAGCAAGGTACGTAGTTTCCTGTTTATTACGTAAGTCGGGCCTTAGGAGATGTTGAAACTAGGTATCCACACTTAGATAAATTTACACTTGCATTAATGAGCGCATCTAGAAAATTAAAGCCATATTTTCGGTGTCATCCCATATGTGTGATCACCACTTATCCACTCCGAAATGTTTTGCACAAGCCTGAATTATCGGGTCGATTGGCCAAATGGGCCGTCGAACTTGGCGGATACGATATCGAATATCAACCCCGAGCAACCATCAAGTCTCAAATTCTAGCAAACTTCGTGGCCGATTTTACGCCAACTCTCGTACCCGAAGTGGAAAAGGAACTTCTACTGAAATTGGGTACATCATCGTGGGTGTGGACCCTCTTCACGGATGGTGCCTCGAATGTGAAAGGGTCCGGGCTTGGCATTGTTTTGAAACAGCCCACATGCAATATTATTAGACAATCCATTAAAACTACCAAATTGACTAACAACGAGGCCGAGTATGAGGCTAAGATTGCAGGTCTCTAGCTAGCTAAAAGCTTGGGAGCGAAAGTCGTCGAAGCTAAATGCGACTCCCTTATGGTAGTTAACCAGGTAAACTGAACCTTCGAAGTTCGAGAAGATAGGATGCAAAGGTACTTAGACAAATTGCAGGTAACCTTGCACCGTTTTAAAGAGTGGACTCTACAACATATACCTCGAGAACAAAACACGGAGGCTGATGCACTTGCTAATTTGGGGTCATCGATCGAAGAAGATGAGATCTGCTCGGGGACTGTCGTCCAACTCTCGAGGTTTGTAATCGAGGAAGGACATGCTGAATTAAATTCTACAAGCTTAACCTGGGACTGGAGAAACAAATACATCGAATATTTGAAGAGCGGGAAGCTACCGTCAGATCCCAAAGAATCAAGGGTTTTACGGACTATAGCCGCTTGATTCACCTTAGACGAAGACGGAACATTATACAGGAGAACGTTCAACGGTCCATTGGCATTATGCTTAGGACCGGGAGATACTGACTATGTTCGGAAAGTAATCCACGAAGGCACGTGTGGGAACCACTCTAGCGCCGAGTCACTGGTTCGAAAGGTCGTCAAAGCAGGATATTATTGGGATAGCATGGAAAAAGACTCTAAGGAGTTCGTTCGAAGATATGGTAAATGTCAAAGGTTTGCACCGATGATCCACCAGCTCGATGAACAACTTCACTCGGTCCTATTCCCATGGTCATTTATGAAATAGGGAATGGACATCCTCGGTCCTCTGCCATCGGCCCCAGGTAAAGCTAAGTTCATACTATTTATGACGGACTATTTCTCTAAATAGGTTGAAGCACAGGCCTTCGAAAAAGTTAGGAAAAAAAGTGATCGATTTTATACGGGATCACATCGCGTGCCGATTCGGTATATCCGCAGAAATAGTATGTGACAATGGCAAACAATTCATCGGCAACAAGGTAACAAAATTCCTCAAAGATCACAAAATAAAGAGGATACTGTCGACATCGTATCACCCTAGTGGGAACAGACATGCCGAATCAACAAACAATTCTATCATCCAAAATTTGAAGAAAAGGCTAAACGAAGCCAAAGTGAAGTGGAGAGAAAAATTGCCCGAGGTCCTATGGGCTTATCGGACAATGTCGAAGACCAGTACAAGAGTAAATCTATTTTCCTTAGTGTACAACTCCGAAGCCTTGATACCAATCGAAGTGGGAGAACCCAGCGCCAGGTTTCGATATGCAACAGAGGAATCAAACCGCGAGGATATGAATACCAGCCTCGAATTGTTAGATGAAAGACGAGAAGCTGCACTCGTTCGAATGGCTGCACAAAAGCAACGAATCGAGAGGTACTACAATAGGAGAACCAACCTTAGACACTTCAAAGTCAGGGACTTAGTCCTAAGAAAAGCCACCATCAACACTCGAGACCCTAATGAAGGGAAACTCGGTCCTAACTGGGAAGGACCCTACCAGATCCTCGACATAGTCGGTAAAGGATCTTACAAACTCGGAAAAATGAATGGCGAACGATTGTCGAATAACTGGAACATATCACTCCTTAAACGATACTATTGTTAAGGTATGAATTTCTCTTTTATTTCAATTACATAAATATTCGAAACTAACTCATTGCAGGAATTCAATCCAAGAAATAGAGACCTCAGGTTTTAAAGTACGCGTTGCACTCTTTTTCCCTTAGATCGAATATTATCCCAAATAGGTTTTTCGGGCAAGGTTTTTAACGAGACAACAAATATGTGCAACCCGAGGATAACTCAACAGTATCAGAGGCTTCTTTTCAATCAACCTCGCATACTGAGGGGCATCACCCTCGGATGTTATGTGTTCGAGAAATGTACCTAGTATCAATGGGTCTCGATAAGAAATTTTTTGTAATGGGCCAAACGGTCGAATGAACCATGTCCATATATATTAGCTGAGTACCGACAACAAAACATGTACGCATGTATAAATTATTCAAAGAAGCATTCTCTTTTCTCGAACATCTCATGTTTTGAAGTAAATTTTCCACTATATGAGTCATGTACTTATGATTCTGACCTATTGTGAAAAACCAACACTTGGGAAAAATGGCTCAAGGGACAAGTACAAGCACACCTCGAACACTCGGGGACTGCACACTCGAAGCTATCTAAGTTCGAAATCATAAGACCTCAAAAAGGCACCCCTCGATATATAGGCCAAGGCCACCATACTTGGGAACTAACATTTCGAACAAGTTCGAAATCTTATCGGGAAATAAGTCCAAAAGACATACCCGAAGGCTACGACCACATTAAAAGTTACGACCATATTAAAGGCTACGGCCAAAATAATGCGGCTCGGAGATGTTCGGCTTCCGCTATAAACGAAAGGACTTCAAATACTTTGAAAAACCGGTTAAATAAGGCTACCCTCGGCAAAGCAAATAAAAAAGGGGTTCGATAAAATTAGCCCTCAAATAATTAAAAGGTTTCGATAATATCGGCCTTCGAAAATAACCTCAAGGGTTACCAAATCATCTTAACACAAACACGTTAAGACACAAAAGGAAAAATAGGGTTCCGATCATCGGACCCTCGAAAAACCCAATGGGTATAAAAAACATATGCTAAGGCATAAAGAAATCACTAAGTCTTTTAGCCGAAAAGAGAAAAATAATAGCCATTTTTAGAAGGGCCAATCTAAAGAGCCTAAGGGCCAATACAATTAGAGTTCGAGACCTCATTCTCACTCTATTCGAACCCAAGGGTTCCGCTATTCCAAGCTTAAATAAAAGTTAATTATAGCTCGAAGATTCACCTAGAAACCCGAAAGGGTATATTGCTGTAAGCTCGAAAAACTTGAAAATCGTTTGATAAAAACTAAGGGTTTACTTTATCCCAAGTTCAAGATTCATTCGAACTTGGTCACAAAAATAATACAACTAAGGGTTTGATCGAGCCTCCCCCGAGATAAAGTATCGACTGAATTTCCAAACTCGGGGACTTACTCTCGTATAACCCAAAAACATAAGGGTTCACAAACTTAAGGGATTATTTTGGTTACGAGTTGAAGATAGTAAAATCACAGCAATAATTTTTTTTTAACATTTTCGATGAAGGCAAAGAAGCATATCTGGAATCGAAAACATACGAAGGCATCAAAAGAAAATTTACAAAGGCACCAAAGAGAAATTTACGAAGGCATTAAAGAGAAATTTTCTATTATATATCGAATTTGTCTGTACAAAAGGCCAATCATGGCCTTACACAAAAAAGAAAAAAAAGAAAAGGCCTAGTCTATCCCAGGAGCCATATCCTCTGGAGCCATGTCCCGAGGAGCCACGTACTCAGGATCCGCATCTTCAGGAGTCGCTTCTTCGGTAGACTCATCCTCATCCTCTCCGCTCTCGGACCCGCTAGCTGAATCCTATTCATCAGAAAGAAAGGTTGTGGCCTCAGCGTCCAAAACTTTGGCGTCTTCGATGTCAGTTGAGAGGTTGAAGGCACGAGCGTGCACTTCCTCGAGAGACTCCCTCCGAGATTGCCGCTTTGCATGGTCGACAACACATGATAATCTAATTTCAGCAGTAGCGGATATCTTCTGAGTCCGAAGATTAGCTGCCTCGGCATCAGCTCGATAAGAGGCCATGAGAGCCTCTGCCTCAATCTTGGCCTTTGCGAGCTCGACGGCCAACTTGGCCTCAATTTCCTCGATCCTCCAAGCCCGGGCCAGGCTTTCCTCCTTCACTCTTTGGAGCTGGAACTCGGCTGAATACAGTTGGGCCCGAAGTGCATCTTTCTTAGAATCAAGACGCTCCATATACTGTCTCAACCCCAGGGTTTCAGCCTTCTTCATCTAAGCTTTTTCTCGAAGCTGATTCACCAGATCACACTTCTATTGAACCTGCAAAACCAAGGGGTTAATTACCAGAAATTAGATTAATACATAGCAAGCTCTCAAGAAATTACATTACCTGTTCAATGAGTTCGGTCCGATCTTGAAGAGCTCTCGTAAGTTTGGCTCGAACGGTCGCGATCTCCTCCTCCTTTTGAATGTAGAGGAGTTTGAGGTCATCCCTCTCCTCTACGAGCTTCTTTAGCTCGGCCTCACTTCGAGATAGCTTAGCCCTAGATTTTGAAGATACTTCTCGGTGAAGCACCATAGCCTATACACAAAGAAAGGAGTCAGGCTCGAAGAAATATGGACTAGACTCAAGAGTAAATGCGAAGAAATTGAACTCACTTACTTCAGAAACTGCTAAGCCTCGTCGAACACGAACGATGTGTCTGGTTCAGGACTATCGTCGACTCCGGTTGAGCAGTCCCAGAATATGTCATTCCCTTCATGGGCCTGTTCCATGTAGGGAGTACCCCATGGCTCGAGCATCTTAAAGCTGCCCCTCAGAGAATGAGGGTCCAAGCGACGAGTCACCAATGTTGATTATCCCAAGTGAATCACTTGGGATATTGTCTTCCCTATGAAGGGCCTCTGAGCTAGACCCTTCGGGCACATCCACCGGCTCATTACCACGGCGAAGGGCATCCTCACCACCCAATTTCTCGGTGACTTTGCTCGGACCCTCCTCCAAGATGACCTCAGCCCGAGTGGGAGCCGCCTCGAGCTCCACCGGCTCGGCAGACTCAGTGTTTCGAGCTACCAGCTGGCAGTCATCATCTTCACCCTCTTCATCGATACGAGGAACAGAGGGCTCGACTTTCGACTTTCGAGCTTTGTTTTTATTTTGCTTGGGGGTATCGGAGGGAGAAGCCCTTCTCCTCGTCCTATCTTTATTTGGCTTCGATGCCTCCTCTTCCCCAGGTGGAGGTAGCCTCATGGAAACGTTCTCACCAAGACCTACACATGAAGAAACCAAGTTAATAAGGATTACATTACGAGGAATAACTCAATATGCAAGCGAGAAAACTCACCGTGGTTTTTAGCCTCCCATCGGCTCGGGCCAGATCATGCCAGCAACGTTCGACATGAGAAGATGTGGAGACCAACTGTCAACCCAACCTTCAAGGTCCGGAATTGCTCCGGGGAACTAAGGAGAAGCTACACCATGAAAAAGAGAACCTGAGTCAGGAAAGGAATGAAGGAACTAAAGCATTAAAATACCAGTATCGAAGTTGCACTTACGTTTTATGTTCTATTCCTCGAGGAATGGAATTTTAGCGACCAAAATTAAATCAGAGGTTTTGATTCAGACGAATCAGCCCATACATTCTCGATCTTTGTATTCGTCAATACTTGAGAACACCGTCTTCGTGGACCGACATTGCAGCTTTATCGACCTACCTCGATAAAGACGAGAGTTGTATAGCCTTATCATATGGTCGAGGGTGAAGGTCATTCCCTCGACCGTGCTCGAAAAGAACCTGATCAGGTTCACTGTGCGCTAGATGAGGGGTAGATCTGGCCGAGGGTTACTCGATACTGGCGGTAGAAGCCGAGTATGACTGTATCTACGGGACCTAGAGTGAAAGGATAGGTATATACACTCAAGTACCCTTCCACATAGGTGGTGATGTCCTCCTCAGGGGAAGGGACCACCATTTCCTTATTTTCCCGACACACTCCTTCTTCACCCTCTTGAGGTCGCTTTCCGATATTGAGCAGATGTATCGGGACATAGGTTCACAACGACCTGGAACTGAGGAGGGCCTTTCGACTTTGAATTCGGAAGTTAGTTCGATTGGCCCTGGGACACATTCCTCGATACGAGGCTCCACCGACGTCTTATCACCGGCCGACCGAGAGGAAGAAGATGAAGCCTTCTCTTTTTGTGGCACGGTCTTGGAGGTTTTCGCCATTTGTGCAAGCATGGGAGTTTGAAAATAAGTATGAAATTGGTTGCTCCGATGGGAACAACGGTGGCATGATAAGCGGCAATGAGAGAAAGATAAGAAAGATTAGGGAGTTGAGAGTTCTAAATCAGAGCAAAGTAAAGTTTGAATCAACATAGGAGGTAATATTTATAGGCTTGTGGCGACGATTTGGTGGTACTAGTGGCCGACCGACGACTGACATGCATTGATGATTTTGGGAAACCGAACCGACGGGACGTTTCGGTCACACCCACCGATTTTATGGGCTCGAGGATCTGCCTTGAGAATAAGTTCATATTGAAACAAGCTCGAGCTCGAAGAACACTAAGACCGAAGGATTGAGATCGGGCACGATCGACATCGAGCAACGGAATAGCGAGATATCGGTGATCGACCACAATCCTCGGCGGGAATCTCGGGATTGACAAAACCGCCAACGGTTATTGATACCAATCATAGCCGAAATTAGAATTATACCTTATTTAGGATTCCTCTACTATATAAAAAGGAACCGTGTTCATTTGTAACCATGGGATATTACATACACTTACTGAGAAATAACAATGCGTTGCTCTTTTTACTTGCTTACAATTTACTATTGTTCTCATTGTTTTTATTGTTCTTAACGCTTGACCTCAAGCCTATTCTAATCGAGGTCGATATCTGGCAACGACATTGGTTTGATTTATCTTAATCGTTTAAATTCATTTATTTATCTCATATTTTATCAATTGGTACTGAATCAGATCACGTATCCTTATACTCATATTACAAATTTAATTGTTATTCGTATTTCGAGGTAAACAACTAGACAAGAGGTACATTAATTTTTTTTAAATCTTGTTTCCATTAAAAACAATTTCTATCACTTCCATTAAGTCAGTAATAGAAAACCGTATTGATTTCTACTGAAAATAATTAAACCATTATTGTGTGCAATTTTTAAGCCGTGTGGAGGCTAATTAGTTCTCATAAATTATAGTTACTTGGTCAAGCGCATTACTATTGCCCCATTATCCATTTCCTATAGGATAACTTTTCGACTAAAAGGATTAAAGATACTCGTCTGGTAAAATGTATATTTTCAAGTCATAAACATTTCTTGTTTGGAAAACTAACGCATAACTAATCCGTCCACCTCCAGCTTCTCTTTCTACCTACTATGTTGAAATCATTTTTAAAATCGAGTTTTCCTGTTATTGGACAACCTGCAAATTTATAGTGTCAAAGGTGATTCGCTGTTTTAGTAAGTATCAACAACTACTTAAGGATGATATTGGGAAGTTTTATATTTACCAAAGAAGAAGGAATTACTCAAAATTGCTTTTGATAATTATTGCAATCTTAAAAAAACAATGCCCCCGCTGAGAGGGCCATGCATCTTTAGTACTCTCACATTTTGTCATGCAGTTGAACCAGCTTGTACCTAACCGGCCCTCCCTCCACGTTGTTTACTGTCCTACCTCCCTCCATCCACGGCGGCACTCTCTCATTTATCTACTACTTATATAATTCCATAGTGTCACACATTTCAGCTTCAATGAATTTCCATTTCCACTTTCGTTGAAAAATACCAAAAGCAGCTAGCAAAAGGAAATGAAGGTACATGCCACTTGATTTTACTTACTAATATATTTTCTTCTCCCCTTTCCCCTGCTCTACTCTTTTCGGAAACAAAAAAGTATTAACTGCTTTTCAATTGTTCGTCATCAAACGTTGTTAACTACGCTAGCTTCATTTGTTTTTCTTTCCTTTTCCGAGTGTAGATCTTCAGTTGGGTGCACCGCAAATTTAATCAGAAAGGTGAACCTATCCTTTTTTTCTAGCTTCGTATATGTTGAAAAGTAAGTAACGTTTATTAAAGAACTTATGCTTGGCAGATGGATTGCTTGATGAGAATGTGAAGAAAAATGAGGTGATAATTAGCAATGAGATTATTGGTGACACACAACTTCTTCTTCAAGATGCCTCAATAGCGCATATGTTGGACGGCTGGAAAGGAGGAATCCTCACAATTGGCACATTCGGTTTTGTCTCATTAAAAGATCAAAGTGACCAGCTAGATATTGAAGACAAAGATGAAGAATGTGGAATACTAGTTAGTGATAATGAGAAATGTGAACAACTTATAATTAACCCGTTGATGTATGCAAATGGACATGAACAAAGTCATCACGAGGCACTAAAGGCAAACAAATCGGAGGAGGAGGGAAGAAAGAAGCATCGAATTAACAAGGAAAGGATCACACTAGCAGACTTATTCTCAGCTGATTTTTTTAAGGAGAATATTCCTCGGGCAAATAATATTAATCCAGGTGAAACACTTCAGCCAGATTTATTCATGACTAAGAATAAAGCTTCGAAGAATGGTCTTTCTTTCGCTAGGAAGCTTATTCCTCAAGTCCGAGAGGATTCTCATCATCCCATCCTGAAACTACAACAAGTCAGCCTACAATTAATTAATCCTTCAGTTTTCTTCATTTTGATCATCCAATTAATTTGGCATTAAATTGATTAAGCATAACTCTAATTAACTAGTTGTGTAATTACTTGTAGTTGATGACAAGGGTGTTGAAAAAGAAGGTTCATCCAGACATGGAAAGCAAGAATCATAAGACCAGTCGAGTGATAGCAGCTACTACAATGCAGGAATCTATTTCCCTTCTGAAAATTCAAGGTCTGCTTTTATTTGCAATTGATCTAAGCATATATATTATATGTTAATTAAAAGAATTAACATATAATTTGTGACTACCTATATAATTCGTACTAATGCATTTATATAGAGCAATTGCTAATACCTGTAACGCTGATGTTTATTTTTCCTTCATTGAATTTGCAGAAACTGTTGCCTAATTAAGCTGCTTTGACGCAATGCAATTGATTCTAATTGCTTGGAATTGAGAGGCACTAGTCATCGTTATGTTTGTTAATGTTAGAACTCTGTATTTGTAAAACAATTCTGGAAATAATAAAATAACATAAACAGAAATGTAAACGTAATGTAAAATTAATCCGAGCCCACTGAATTCACAGTGTTTCCTTAAGGAATTTAATCCCCTTCTAGTACCCAAGGTTATGGATTATTTCCTCCCAGGATAGAACGAATTTCACACTGGTGTAGTGGTACTTCAAACCCCAGTGTTTCAGCGAACTCAAAGTTCGGTAGCAAATCACACTTACTTGCTTTCTTTGAAGATGAAAGTATGCAGAAAGAAGGAGGAGAACTCAGAAATTAGTATGTAAAATCTGAGAGAATGGACTTGTATTTATAGCCAAAGTTGGGCTGAAATCTGAAGAGGTGCAACTCTCCATAATGGCTGTTTTTGCAAAAACGCCCATAAAGTAAATGCCATGACATAATTGGCTATTTACTCAATAATAAAGAGGGAAAATTGAAGGGTAGTTAATTTTCTGTTACAAAACAGAAAACTAAATTCTGGATAATAACTGAAATGGATTTAATATTAATATTTATTTTAATATTAATATTTTGTTATTAAAATAAATATTTAATAACATTTCTGTTAATATTTACTATTAACAAATAAATTTGGTCCAAAAAATAATCTCTCGATCGATTGACCGAATCCGAGGCCGAGCCGAGCGACGCAGTCGGCTTGCTTTCTTCTCAACTCTTTATTAGCTAGAAGAAGAGCAATTATTTATATACCCATCAAAAGTCTTTTCATCTTCCTATGTGGGACAATTAAGGAGGGAAACTCAAATATTACTCAAATATTTTATTTTTCCCTCCATTTCCCATTCACCCATTTTAAGCATTAATATATCATTAATTACTTAAAAATCCCGGAGTAGTTCTCTTTTTTTAAATGGACATAAATATATTTCATTGGTGAAAGTCATATGTTACGAACATTTGTCGCAAAGTCGTATGGTAAATTCTACCATGTTAGGTGGCTTTTGGTCTTCGTTACATTATTATATATGATGTCAATTCTGCTGTTTGAATTGATCGGTTGTTATTCTTGGAGGTATTTCAGCGCCATATTCTTGAAAATGAACTGTCAACTTTGTACGCATCTATTTCCTTCTGCAAGTAACCACCACTTACAGACATAATCGAATTAAACAGAATGATTCTTATCCCATGTGTACTGTCAATTGTTCTCAACTTGCATTATTTGGTCTATATAGCGAATATGTATCTTGTTGTCTCAGGTATTCTTTATCTCATTCCCTTTAGTCATTCGTTAGCGTTTAGAAGTAATATTAATTTTGGTGTGATACTAAGGAGCAAAGAACACTGTTTACCCTAAAAACGAATAATAATTGAATTTATATGTTGTTTTAAAGATACGTGGATTAATTCAATATGAGTGATTAATAACGTAGATTAAGCAAATAAAAGACGTAATAAGTGACCAAACCAATGATAAGGGTGATCCCAGGCTTGGTTGATGGCTCGACGAAGAACATGCCCTCGATTCCAAGCTCGTACTTATGAAGAATTTAAGAACAAGAATAAGAACTTTGAACAACAAAGAGAATTAAATAAATTGCCTTGATATGTATGTTACCATATTTTTTACGAACAATAAGCTTCCCCCTTTATATAGTAGGGTAGTTTTACCCTAAGTACAATTCTAAGAAATGTAAAATTCTTTTGTTTTGCTAATTACTGATTTTTCGCCTATACAGGTCGAGATTCACGCCGTGACATTCGGTTGGTCACGGACATCACGACCCTTTATTAGTCGCGTGAAGCTGTTTGGTAATGCTCTTTGAAGTCTTGATCCTCGAACCGGACCCAGAGGACACAACCTCGATACCCCCAAGGGCATGTGTTTGCCCGAGTCTCGGTACGAGGGTCTCCTCGCTTTGACTCTGATTCATTATGGTCATGTTCCTGCTCCGTTTGTCTTACCGGGAAATCGAGGTGTTCAGGGGACCGTTTTTACCCGTATACAAATAGTGTTGATACCCGCTTCATATATATATATATATATATATATATATATATATATATAGAGCGAGCAACTACTGTTCACCTAACCCGAAGGCCAATAAATTCAAACCAACTCATTTACACCCCTTTTTTTCTCTTCGGGAAATACACCTGCAGGGTTATCTCGGTCATTTCGCAAATCATTCCTACGGAGAATCGAGGCCCCTCGATGGAGTCGGCCCCGAATCAATACCTGGAATCGGGATTCCTCACTGTCATAATCACGAGCTCTGAGGAATCGCCTACGCTGGTTCAGCCGGAGACAGTCCCCGGTCCCGAGGCCTTTGCTATCCTGAGAACATGCTCGCAGAAGTTGACGTCAAATCCGAAAAGAATATCTTTGCAAAAGAAAATCAGGAGGTAAAGGAAAAACCCTTATATCCACAAAACTATATTTACAAAGTTANTTGGTTCAGTTTGGGAGATCAATGCAAAATTTGCCTTCTTTTTGTGAGCTCTTCTGGTCTTTATTCTTTCACTTGGATCTCCTATGATAAACTTTTGAGGGTATTCTGATTCACTCCTCCATTCATTTGGACGAGTTATGCTTGTAGGAGTAGTCGACTCTATCCGTGCTTCTGGTTGATTGTTGCTAATCTCATTAGTCGACTCTATCTGTGCTTCTGGTTGACTGTTGCTAATCTCATTAGTCGACTCTGTGACTTTGTCTACTTTGTTAGTCGACTATTGAGGTTTGCTTGGCTGAGTTGTATCTTGATTTTGGTCTTCATCACTTGCAATGATTCCTTTCTCGGTCGATGTGTTATTTTCATCATATACTACATGTAGATTCTTCTATAGATAAAGTGTGTTTATTATCAACTCTAAATGATCTACTGTTTATAGAATAACCTAGAAAAATACCTTCATCACTTCTTGGATCAAATTTTTCAAGATTTTCCTTACCATTGTTTTGGATGAAACACTTGCTTCCAAAAGTGAGGAAGTAGCTTATGTTGGATCGTTTACCTTTCCACAGTTTGTATGGAGTTCTCTTCAAGATAGGCCTTATGAGACATATGTTGAGAATATGTCAGGATGTACTTACTGCTTCTGCCGAGAAGTGGTTCGTCAATGAATACTCTAGTATCATAGTTCTAGCCACATCTTGTAGAGTTCTGTATTTCCGCTCCACTACCTCATTCTGTTAAGGTGACCTTGGGGCTGAGAAGTTGTGGGTGTATCCTTGATCATTGCAGAATTCTTCAAATTCTCTGCTTTAAATTCTCCTCCATGATCACTTTGAATGGTTGTAATAAGATATCCCTTTTCTCGTTCAACTCTTTTACAGAAGATCTCAAAAAAATTCAAAGGTTCATCTTTGTGAGATAGAAAAATCACCCATGTAAAACGTGAGTAGTCATCAACAATAACAAATGCATATCATTTTCCTCCTATGCTAGCATTTCTAGTAGGTCCAAAAAAATCCATATGAAGCAATTGTAAAGGCTTAGATGTGGACACAATGTCTTTATTTTGAAAGAATTCTTGGTCTGTTTACCAATCTGACATGCATCACACATATGACTTCCAGAGAAATTGAGTTTGCGAAGACCAATAACTAAATCATGCTTGGATAGTTTATCTTTAAGATGCATGCTTGCATGACCAAATTTCTTATGTCATAACCATGGATCATCAGATATGGATGTTAAGCAAATATGACAATCTATATTTTCAAAACCATAAAGAATGTATGACATGTCCATACCTTTTTCCTAGAAGGATTATTTTACCTCACTCATCTTCAATAACACAACCTGGTTTCTTGAATTTCACTTCATATCCAGAATCACATAGTTGGCTTATACTCAGACGATTGTTGTTGAGTCCATCCACAAGATAAACCTTAGTGATACCGCAGTTGTTATTGAATTGGATTGTGCCAGTGCCAACTATCTTTCCTTTTGAATCATCACCAGACTTAACACTTCCGCCATTTATTTTTGTAACTTTTTTGAACAGGTTTTTGTCACCTATCAACACACACTATCTAGGTACCATTTTCCTTTGCGGCTTTTTCTGTGGTGTTCCTGCAAAATGTAACAATTATCTTCTCTTAGGTACCCAAGATTCCTTGGGTCCTTATTGGTTAGTATTACTATGATTAGGATTGTCTTTGGGTTTCCAAATCTACCTTGGAACATTTGATTTTTGAAAACGACAAAAGGAATATTTATGCCCACTTTTATTACTATAGTAGCATACAGAGGCTGATCCATTTTCGGATCTTCCACTAGTACTTGTGGACTCTGTTCTAGTTGGTCCTTTTCCAATTGACTTCTAAGTCGCCTGGTTGGACTTGACAGAACTATGACTGGTGGATTTGTGCATGCCATTGAGTTGCATTTGCAATTCCTAAAATTCCTCTTGAAGTACTTCTTTTTCAATTTCACATACTTCAAGCTTGAGTTTCCAGTCTTTCTTTTCTCTATTGAGTCTCTTTAGTTCATTCATCAACTTTTGAGACTCTTTTAAAGTAAGGTCACGAATATCATACAATTCATTGCATGTTTCACAGTTATATGGTCTTACCTCGCTTGTTTCACCTAGTGCCATGAAACAATTTTCATTTTTATCTTTGCATTCGTCGTCTGAAATATCTTCATCTGTCCAGCAGCCTGAAAGTTTGTTTTTTTCATTTTCCAGGATTGTCATGAAACAACGATTTGCTATCTCTTCAGGTCTTGAAACATCTTCATCACTCCAGATTCCAAAAGATTTGTTCTTGTTAAATACTCTAGTAACTTTTCTTTTCAGATCTGGGCATTCAGCTTGCACATGCCCGTATCTTCCACACTTGTAGCATTTTCCATCATTCTTGTCTTGCTTATTGTATTTCCTGTTTCACCTCGATGATATCCTTCCTCTTCTTATATTTTTGTATCTTCTCATTAGACCATCCATGTTCCTTGATACCATGGCAATCTCTTCTTCTAGGGCTTCAGGGTCATCGTCAAAGTCGTTGTCTGTCATGTCAGTTGTGGCCTTGAATGCGACTGTTTACTTATTTTCTTCCTGGCTTGTTTTCTTGAGATGGGTCTTTTCAAATGCGATGAGATCTCCTCGAAGTTCATCATAAGATAGTTTGTTTAGATCTTGTGATTCAAGTGCAACTACTTTTCTCTGCTAGGTGGTAGGAAGACTTCTCAGAATTTTTCTAACTTGATCACTACTTGTATATGGTTTACCAAAAGGCTTTAGATCTCTAATGATTTTGCTGAACCTTGCAAACATTTCTTCAGTGTATTCTCCTTCTTTCATCTAGAAGAGTTCGTAATCATGAACTAACATATTGATGTGAGTCTCTTTCACCTTGTTGGTTCCTTCATAAGTGACTCTAGTTTATCCCACATTTCTATAGTTGTATCACAACTGGATATTTTTTTTCAAATTTTTCCCCACTTATAGCATTATAGAGTAGATTCCTTGCTTTAGCATTGACTTGAACAATTGACATCTGCTTGTCTGTATATTCATCTATATCTTCTAGATCAGCAGGGGGTCGTGTGGCTACTGGTAGTGGATAGTTCACTTTCTTGATCACTCGAAAAAACATTGACATCGTATGACTTTGCATATATTTCCATACGCACTTTCCAGTGAGAAAAGTGTTGTCCATTGAAATACGGTGGCCTGACTTGTGATGTTCCTTCTTGAAAGAGTGCTCCAACAATACCTTGGTTTGCCATGATCTTTTCTCACAAGCTATTAAGCAAAAAAGTGTGAGACTAGCTCTGATACCAATTGAAAGTACAAGAGGGGAGGGGGTGAATTGTTTAATTTAAAAATAGTTATTTGTAGTTGACTAGTTTACCAATTAGTCGACTAGAAAGAAGAGCGAGATAATAATAAATGCAGAATCAAAGTGTAGGAATTAAGGATACCAGAATTTTAATACTGGTTCGGATTCTATGTGAACTAGTCCAGTCCCCTTGGGTTGCAACAGTATTCTCTTTTAGCGCTCGTAGTTTCTTGAGTATAGAGGAAATGGTGTAGTTTTACACCAACTTCTTAGTTTCTATGCCTCTCGTCTTTTCTTGATACAATGCCTCACCAGTGATTTTCTCTATTTTTTCTCTCACTAGTTACACAGTAGATCTAATAGGGCTACAATGCTTGTTTGGAGTAGAACAAAAGGAGGGTAGATGGTTTGATCAAAGTATATGTCTTCAAGTCTAGAGAGATCATATATATATTTTCCAGGAGGCCTTAGAATCTAGAGAGATTGCAAACCCAAGAGATTTGATCCTTGAAAGGAATCACAGATGATTCATTCCAAGAATAAAGTTAATTCCCGTTACTCTTCCTTGATGTGTGGACTTTGACGTCTTTTCATCTCTAAGTCTTGATATCCATCGGATTTGCTGATTCTTGGTGATTGTGTTTCCCTTAAATCTGGGACCTTCCAATAATAGTTTATGATTGATTATCTTTGCCGGATCTTTAGTGTTTCTTCCCTTTTATTGTTGATCCCTCTCCTTGATGGCTTCAGTCAATCTCTGATTGATTTCTTCCTTCAGCTCATTCTTTCTGCGTTGAACTGCTTCTGTATTTCTTCCTTCAGTTTATTCCTTTTGCGTTGAACTATCCCCGTTAATTTATGATCTTCCTTTTGCACTTTGATCCTGATTAATTTCCTTGTGTCCCCACACCAAAAGAAATTATATTATTTTTTATCATTAAAAATAATAATCTAAGAACTTAGTTTCCCCAACATCGAACCATCCTATAGGAGACCTACACTTTTGTCTGTAAAGAGCTTCGTATGGAGCCATTTGAATATTGGAATGATAGCTATTATTATACCGAACTCAATAAGCGATAGATGATCATTCCAGCTACCCTTGAATTCTATCACACAAGCCCGTAACATATCCTCCAGTGTTTGAATAGAATGCCCAGCCTGTCCATCTGTCTGGGGTGAAATGGCATACTAAGACTTACCTGAGTCCCTATCCTCTTTTGGAAGGACCTCCAGAAATTAGCTGTAAACTGAGCACCTCTATCCGAGATAATAGATATAGGGACACCATGAAGTCATACTATCTCTTTAATGTAAAGCCTTGCATAATCCACTGCGGAATATGTAGTCCTAACGGGCAGAAAATGGGTTGATTTTGTAAGTCTATACACAATCACCCATACAGCATCGAACTTACACTGGGTACGAGGTAAACCTACGATGAAATCCATATTGATTACTTCCCACTTCCAAGTCGGAATCTCTATAGCTTGCAATAAACCACCGGGTTTTTTATGCTCAATCTTAACCTGCTGACAGTTAGGGCACTAAGCAACAAACTCCGCTATATCCTTTTTCATTCCGTCCCACCAATATATTTCCAAGATATCATTATACAATTTTGTTGCTCTTGGATGGATAGAATAACACGAATAGTGAGTTTCTCCCATAACCTGCCGACGCAGCCCCGCAACATTAGGGACACATAACCGTCCTCGATGTCTGAGGACCCATATTCTATAATCTCAAATAGTGTCTTCTCCTTTTGAGGGTTTGTATCCCTGTAATGACTTAACACAAGATCCCCGTGCTGGCATTCCTTCACTTTAGTTATTAAAGAGGATGTTGTCGTGTACTGAATAGTAATTCTAGTATTACCTGAGTCCAATAATTGAAATCCAAGACTAGCTAGCTGATGAATGTCATAGGCTATCCCACTCTTTTCTGGTTGTAAATATGACATGACACCCATAGAACTACGGCTGAGGGCGTCAGCTACTACATTATCCTTCCCCGGATGGTGTAAAATATCAACATCGTAGTCTTTCAGTAGCTCTAACCATCTCCTTTGGCATAAATGAAATTCCTTTTGCTTGAAGATATACTGAAGGCTCTTATGATCCGTATAGATATCAACATGAATGTCATACAAGTAGTTCCTCCACATCTTTTAGTGCATGAATCACCGCAACTAACTCTAAATCGTGGGTCGCATAATTTTTCTCGTGCTTTCTTAGTTGTCTAGAAGCATAAGCTATAAGCTTACCATGCTGCATCAGTACACAACCTAATCCATTCTCAAAGCATCACAATAGATAGCATAACCAGCAGTCCCCTCTAGGAGCGTTAGAATCGGTGTTGAAGTTAATCCCTTCAATGCCTAGAAACTTCGTTCGCAAGCATCAGTCCGTTGAAACTTAGCTCCCTTATGAGTTAACTTTGTCAAT
Source organism: Nicotiana undulata (assembly GCA_005239495.1). Classification (NCBI taxonomy): domain Eukaryota; kingdom Viridiplantae; phylum Streptophyta; class Magnoliopsida; order Solanales; family Solanaceae; genus Nicotiana; species Nicotiana undulata. Next base: position 50,643 of record ML291782.1, read on the forward strand.
GGTGCTTAAAGAGAAGAAAATCTCTCCACAAATGTCTTGTAATAACCTTCCAAACCGAGAAAGCTACGAACCTCTGTCAGTGTCGTAGGTTTAGGCCAAGTCTTTACTGCCTCAATCTTTTGTGTATCAACCTGGATACCTTTACCTGAAATAATATGCCCAAGGAAAGCTACAGAATTCACATTTAGAGAATTTTACATACAACTTCCCTTTTCATAGAATTTTTAGCACAGTACACAAATGATCTTCATGCTCAGTCTCTGAACGAGAATACACCAATATATCATCTATAAATACAATCACAAATAGATCTAGAAAGGGTCTTAACACACAGTTTACTAAGTCCATGTATATTGCTGGGGCATTAGTCAAACTGAATGATATAACATGAAACTCAAAGTGCCCGTATCTGGTCATGAATATTGTCTTCAAAATATCTTTCTCCTTAACCCTTACCTGATGGTACCCGAACCTCAAGTCTATCTTCGAGAAACACTTGGAACCTTGCAAGTGATCAAATAAATCATCAATCCTCGGGAGCGGGTACTTATACTTGATCATGACCTGATTGAATTGTCTATAATCAATACACATCCGCAAGGAACCATCTTTCTTCCTCACAAATAACACATGTGCTCCCCACGGTGTTGTACTAGGTCTGATAAAGCCTTTTTCAAGCAAGTCCTTTAGTTGTTCCTTCAACTCTTTCAGCTCTACGAGTGCCATTCTATAGGGAGGAATAGATATTGGTTGAGTACCTGGTAATAGGTCAATAACAAACTCAATTTCTCTCTCTGGCGGAAGACCCGAAAGCTCATCAGGAAACTCATTAACCACAAGGATAGATTGAATGGTTGGTGACTCTACTTTCACATCATGAACCCGAACTAAGTGGTAAATATATCCCTTTCTAATCATCTTCCTGCCTTGAGATAGGAAATAAATCTTCCTCTGGGCGATAGTACGTTTCCATTCCAAAATAGTCTCCTCTGGAAATTGGAATCGGACCATCTTTGATCTACAATCAACGTTGGCATAACAAGAAGCCAACCAATCCATACCCATTATAACATCAAATTCTACCACATTTAACTCAATTAGGTTTGCTACTATAGATCGAGTATGAACTACTACTATAAAACCTCTATATACCCACCTAGCTATCACTAGATCCTCAACAGGTGTGGACACCTTAAAAAGTTTGACCAACTCAGGTTTTATTCCAAACTTACTAGCAACAACCAAAGTAACATATGATAAGGTGGTCAATCAATGCATATACATCATATGAGGAGATTGATAATATACCTGTAACAACATCAAGTGACGACTCCTGATAATATCGTCCTGGTAATGCATAAATGCGGTTTTGAGGACCTCTCGAGCTAGATGCTCCACCTCTGCCTCTACCACGGCCGATTGGTGCTTCTGAACCTTGCCCAGGGGCATACTGATGATGACGAACCAGCTACAGATCCCGTTGGATGAACTATGCTTGCATCACCTCTCGTTGGACAATACCTCAAACGTGGCCTCGATAACCACAAGTATAACAACACCCAACTCCATACGACAATGCCCGGCATGCTGCTTACAACACTGAGAACATTGTGGCAAGGGCAGCCTCATTTGACTTGATTCACTCCTATATTGAGAACTTGAGGCGTTGGAATTCTGACTAGGCCCTGAACATGTGGAACGATCAAATCTCCTACCGGAAAACTGAGGGGGTGCGCTATACAATGGCTGAGCTAGATACCTCAGGTATTGTTGTCTCTGACCACATCAAAACTCACCAGAAGGACCCGAAGATCCCACTCTCGTACTCTAGACCCTATCGTGGTCATGATCGGCCCTATGCTTCTGCTTACGCTCCTCTACACCCTGAGTGTATGCCTGAATACGAGAAATATCCATGTATGGCTGAAGTGAGATCGACATACAATCGTTAAGAAAGTGCGTCTCCAACACCATCACGAACTGGTGAACCCGATCCTCCATCTTAGATACAATAGTGGGACCATACCTGGCTAACGAATCAAACTGAAGACTGTACTGCCGAACACTCATGCTACCCTGCCGAAGGGTCAAGAGCCTATCAACTCTAGCCTGTCTAAGCTTTGGTGTTGTCGCGCCCCTTTTTCTCGCGAAATCGGGTTTCGACACGTGACAACTCTTTTAAGGAAGGGTATTAAAAGAGAGAGTCTCCACCTAATGGGTTGAGGTGAGCTAGGGCACCTATTTGTGAATAACTCTGGATTAACCAGTTGCGTCACCAAAGATCAGGTAAGGGCTCAAATTACCTTGAGATGAAGGTGTTAAGCACTCCTCGAGGTCCACAACAGTGGGTCCCGGCCGAACTAGAATTATATGAATCAGTCTAAGAGAAGGGAAACAATTTGGACAAATAAAATAAACGATTTACTTTAAACAGAGGTGGGGGGTCCTAAGTTTTTTAGCCTAAAGGATCACCACGTGCAACATAAATAATATTTCATAACTCCCACAAGACGGGGGTGTTACTCATATTATTTAGCGGGCATAGACTATCATCTCCTGCTACCTGATTACTATCTTTAAGTTGTTTACCTAAAGCGCTCTATTCAATTCTAAGTCGTACCCTATGCGTGCACTACCCGTCCCATGCCTACGGCCCAAGAGGCATTTGGACCTTTATTTTTTAAGGTGGTTCTAGACTTTAACTTAGGCTGCTCAAAAGGAAAAATACTAAGAGACATACAAAACAGTTTAGGACTTTCAAATATAAGCAAATATGGGCTCAAGTTAGCCTCCACATTTAGACAGCAAATGCACGCCAAACTGATTAACATTGACATATTTTAATTAAAATTGCAGAATCTCATAGGTAGGATCTCTATGTGATACTGAACGAATGAGCAGACGGCCATGCGTAAAAAAACTAGTTTCTTAATACGATTACCAAGACCTACATAAGTTTGCCTACTGATTTTTAGCATAATTAGATTAAACCTACTAGCATGATGTCTAGATGTTTCACGTGATAATAAATAGTGGCAATTACAGAAGCATATCCATAATTACTTGTTTTGATCCTATAGGCATGTTTCCTAATGAGGGTAATAGCACAGTGTAGGGGTGTTCATGGTTTGGTTTGGATCGGTTTTTCCCTAAAAAGAAACCAAACCAAGTAAGTCGATTTTTCAAATATTATAACCAAACCAAACCAATTAAGTCAGTTTTTTCTCGATTCGGTTTATGTCAGATTTTTTGTTTTTTCGGTTATTTGTCAGTTGTTTCTTAAATATAAGACATACACTACCAAACACATATTCCGGCGACCATATTTTCAACGTGACAATATCAAATCAATTGCCCTTTGAGAAACCTATTATTTACTAAAATATATTGATGATAATTGAATCAAATAGTGATGAATAATTTAAGGACTCAATTAAAAATATATTTTTTTACGTGAAATGGATTCTTACACTTAACAAAAGAAAACTACCAATCAAACTAGAATATAAAGGTAAAGAACTACACTAAAAGTGCAAACGATTAACATTCACCATAAAAAATTTGAAACTTTGTATAAAAGTATACATATATAGAGGTGTAATAATAAATTTGAAATAGCTACATATAGTCGGCTTGGTTCAGTTATTTTTTCATTAAAACCAAAACCAAACCAAATTTTATCGGTTTTTAAAATTCAAAACCAAAACCAAATCAAGCCAAAAGTATCGGTTTTTTGGTCAGTTTGGTTCGGTTTTCGGTTTGGTTCAATTTTTCGGGTTTTCGTGAACACCCCTAGCACAGTGTAAAAAAAACTCCTAAACCAACGGGCAAAATGATAATTAAACTGATTCAAACCTATAGGCATGCTTTCTTCAATTTGATCCAGTTTTAGATCCTATAGACATGATTTTTACAATTTGTGAACAGAACAGTATGTAAACAGGATTTTTGCACACATATTGAATCACACCATTTCCTATAAGCATGGTCTCTAACAAACAGAAAATAGAACACCATTGAACCATGTATCGAACCTATGGGCAGGGCTGCTAGCATATAATGACTGAACATAACAAGGTTCTTATAGACATGATTTCTAACATACAACATATAATAACACATTATCGAACCTATAGGAAGGATTTTGACCCAACTTGTTGCAAGTATAAGATGAAACCCCTTCCCAATTTCACTAATACGCCAAAATATTATTACAATAATTATTACAGACCCAAAATGAATGTAGTAAATTACAGAATAGATATAGCTATTAGGAGCCTACAGCAGGACCAAATACACCTGGACAGGCCAGACCTTCAATTCACAACAGCTCCAAAATTTCATATTCATAGATACAAAACAGCCAATTGTTGAGTGATTCACCTAGTGAGCATATGTCAAGGCACCCAAGACCCTAGTGTGTCAGAGTTCCCAATGGCTTCAAGAACACAGGGCAGTGCTCACACTAAGGAGGTTGATCAGAAATAATTCAGGGAAAAGACTAGGGACCAGGTCCTAGTGTGTCAGAGTACACAAGGGTCTCAAATGAACCCTGCGCAGTGCTCACACTAGGGAGGTCAAAGAACATAACTTAAGTAGCCTTGGCTTTCAGCCGGCTAAGAATAAGAATTCAAAAGGACCATATAGTAGAGGAATAAAATGAAGTCAAGGGATCTCACTAAAGGACATAATCCAAATTAAGCATATACAAACAAATAACATACATGCTTAAACTTAAGACAAACTTAATCAAGTTTCAGAAAATGAATTCAATCACATGCTAACAAGACAAATTACTAGACAGATTTATAGTGATAAAAGAGAATCCAGATTAGGCTAATAGCGGAAACTAGTGTCATAGGAAGAAATCATATCAATTTAGCAATAGACCATAACATGCTGGAAACTAATTGAGGCAATTACTAGAGATGTCAAGATATAATAAAAACAGGATCAAACAGACCACATTATAGTAAATTTAGAAAGCATACTTGTTATCCTATTAATGAATACATCTATACCTAGTTAACTAATTCATAGAAGGCGATATGAGAACAGGTTCAAAGAGCAAGATCATAACAAACTTAAACTTCAAGAAATAGCTATCATTAACATATAGGTTAAGCAGAATCAAACTAATCAACTCAAAGTAGGTCTAAGCATGCCTCAAACTACAAACGTAATAGCATTTAGGTTAGCAGAGTCTAATTGAAGTAACACATTAAACAAAATGGAAGATAAATCAGAAAGAAACAAGGAAGAAATGAATCCCACAGTACTGTGAATATCACCAAAAGAGCAAAAAACTCAGAATTTCTGGCCTTGGCTTTCAGCCGGCCAGGAATCAGAGTACAGAACATGGTTATTCAAGAGTAAAAAGCTAACAACTTTAGTTTTACAGCTTTTTAATGATTTTTCGAACTGTTTCAAAGGGGAGTGGGGAGGGTTTTAAAAAGTGTAGGAACAGAACACATAAACATGGAAACAATTAGTCACAAACTAGAAAGGCAAGCATTTAAATCGGTAAGGAAGGAAAATTCTAAAAACCCTAATTTTTGGGTAAAATACACAAATCGACAGAAAATAAAGGCAAAAGAATCACATATTGCATAAGATGAACATAGACAGGAATATTATTCAAAATCACAAAATCGAACCAGATTTGGTTCGATTAAAAAGGATCTGAAACCCTAATTTAGGGTAAGTAAAAAAATCGGCAGAAATAGACAGATTTACACATAATATGGCGAATATAGACGAGATAATACTTAAAATAAAAGGCTTGAACCAATTTTAGTTCGAATAAAATAAGATCTGTAAATCCTACCCTTAGGGTTAAGTATGAATCAGCAAGATATGAACAAATCGGACTCAAACGGTGCAAAATAAGCGTCTGTGGACTCAATATCATCCAGATTCAAGAGACGAAAGTCAAATAGGACAGAAGCAAAGTAAGAGTACTTGCCATTTTTAGGCAAGTACTAGGTAATACCATAGAGAATCACTCAATAATGGAAACATATTGAAATAGTAAGTGAATAGGAATAAAATCCCATTAGAAGCGGGATTAGGAGAGGAATTTTGTGAGGCTGCGGGCTAGGGTTCTTCATAGGGGGGAGAGTAGAGAGGCGGTGGGTTTTGGGGAATGTGGTTAGGGTTTGAGGACGGGGATAAGGAAATGGGGGGAACATTTGCGAGCCGTTGATCATTTTTTATCAACGGCTGGGACTTGAGCAAGGGTTGGGTCGGGTTAATTAAATGGGTAAGGGTACTGGATAACGGTGTTGGGCTTAGGGTAATTGGGCTATGTTTGGGTAGTTTTAGGTCCGGAGTTAATTATTAAATTAGGGCCATATTTTAAATACTCAACTTTAATAAATAAAAAATTTATAAAAATAATGGATAAATAATAAGAATATCATTTGTGCATGCAAATGATTAAAAATATTTATTTGACATTACAAAAAAATAAAAAGTTATTTTCTGTATAAATAATGTAAGTATATGTACATATGGCTATTATTGCAAAATTTGCAATTTAGCCTTAAAAATGCAAAATGTAATTATAACAAATGTAATAAAAAAATTAAAACCTCATATGGGTGTAAATGATATGTTTAGATGATAAAATTATCATAAAAAATAATTTGTAAGGTAATTATTAGATATTTATAATATAAAAGGTATAAATAAATTGATTTAAAGTCTTTAAAAATCATGAAAAATACTTGTATATGCTTGTAAATCAAATGATGATGCATATTATTATTTTGAAAGTATATACATATATTTGGAAAATATGAGGGGAAAATTGGGTGTCAACAGCTGCCCCTCTTTACCTGGGAAGGATGAAAGAGTTGTCGGGTAAAGAAATGATGATTGATTTTGACCGAATGGGGTGATTTGAAAAATATAGGCCGTACCCTCGTCTCTGAGCTGCTTACATATCCCTGGTTTTACAGGAATTATTCCATGTGTAGTTCCGGATCCAATGGTGGAATAATCCGACGGACAAGACATTATGGATAGGACAATATCGGGATTGGGAATGGATGTATCTGAGAATGGTCATGGATATTAGAACGGTTATCAGATAGGCATGGGTAACGGACGGCGGTTGGTTACGTTTGAAATAATCAAAGGATATGAACGTTGAATGGAATCTGGAGCGAAGATTGCTCCCGTTAGGAGAATGGTTACTTCCTGGATCACCTGCAAATTCAAAATACGATGCGTGCATATATATTATCGCATAAATTTAAACATGATGAAAATTCCCTCTAGACTATGGAGATCGTCTTTTGACGGCGAGGATGATGTCCTTAGATTATGACGTCCCGGGCCGTGAATTGTGAGGTAGGGGATTCGCAGGCAATGAAATGATGTTCTCGGTCTATGAAGATGGTGCCTCTGAACCATGATGCCTTTGAATAATGATGTGCAATATTAAGAGACCCTCAGGCCATGTCACGGTGTCTTCCGGCTATGAAGATGATGCCTTCAGACTATGATGCCCTTGGAAAATTTGACTATGTATCACCCCATGAGATACAAAGACATGATGCTTGAGATGAAAACAAGACAGAGCTTAGTCTTGTGTAGAGTGGGGGCAGAACTTAGCCCCGAAAGAAGAGAATAATGCAAGTTTCGAACAACGCGGAATTTGTGGTTATGCAGGGAGAGATAATGTTTAGTCTCGCAAGGGAAAGGCAGAGCTTAACCTTATGCAGTTAAGGAGGCAGGGCTTAGCCTCATGCAAGATTTGAGACAATGCTTAGTCTAATGCAATGGGAAGGCAGAGCTTAGCTTTATGCAATTAATGAGGCAGGGCTTAGCCTCACGCAAGATTTGGGACAATGCTTAGTCTCATGCAATGGGAAGGCAGAGCTTAGCCTTATGCAGTTAAGGAGGCAGGGCTTAGCCTCATGTAAGGTTTGAGACAATGCTTAGTCTCATACAATGGGAAGGCAGAGCTTAGCCTTATTCAGTTGAGGAGGCAGGGCTTAGCCTCATGCAAGATTTGAGACAATTCTTAGTCTCATTCAATGGGAAGGCAGAGCTTAGCCTTATTCAGTTTAGGAGGCAGGGCTTAGCCTCATGCAAGATTTGAGACAATGCTTAGTCTCATGCAATGGGAAGGCAGGTCTTAGCCTTATGCAGTTGAGGAGCCAGGGCTTAGCCTCATGCAAGATTTGAGACAATGCTTAGTCTCATGCAATGGGAAGGCAGGTCTTAGCCTTATGCAGTTGAGGAGCCAGGGCTTAGCCTCATGCAAGATTTGAGACAATGCTTAGTCTCATGCAATGGGAAGGCATAGCTTAGCCTTATGCAATTAAGGAGGCAGATCTTAGCCTCATGAAAGATTTGAGACAATGCTTAGTCTCATGCAATGGGAAGGAAGAGTTTAGACTTATGCAATTAAGGAGGCAGGGCTTAGCCTCATGCAAGATTTGAGGAAATTCTTAGTCTCATGCAATGGGAAGGAAGAGCTTAGCCTTATGCAATTAAGGAAGTATGCCTTAGCCTCATGCAAGATTGTAGACAATGCTTTGTCTCATGCAATGGAAAAGCAGAGCTTAGCCTTATTCAGTTGAGGAGGCAGGGCTTAGCCTCATACAAGATTTGAGACAATGCTTAGTCTCATGCAATGGGAAGGTAGATCTTAGCCTTATGCAGTTGAGGAGGCAGGGCTTAGCCTTATGCAAGATTTGAGACAATGCTTAGTCTCATGCAATGGGAAGGCAGAGCCTAGCCTTATGTAGTTAAGAAGGAAGGGCTTAGCCTCATGCAAGATTGGAGACAATGCTTAGTCTCATGCGATGAATAGATAATAAGTGATAGCAAAGTATTCCTTAGCTGGAGATCAGTTTGGTAGCTTTGTTGTTATGAAGATAGTGATTCTAAGGTGCGCATATTCCTTGTTCCTACATTCAAAGAAAAATCATGAGTTTCGCAGCGGAGGTTGGTTTGTGCCTTCGTCTGCTTGCTTTGCCCTGTTCCGCGTTGAAATCCTGTTCAAGTTACCATGGGTAGCATCTAGCTAAAATAAAGTTTTCGAAAAATATGCGTGTACAGTTATTCAAAACATAGTAATATGCAATTTCTTAAAAATAATTGACTAGATGAACCAGTACTGTGACACTATCAGAGACGTTGCGACCTTCTTGCCATAAGGTTTTGAGGGTCCTCCTCAAAATTCTGCCCTAATTATCTAGATGAATTTCCTGTTGTTCCGCATACGGATCCTTTGGACTTGCACCGGAATTTTGAGGGTCCTCCTTAAACTTTTGCCTCATTTTCTGATTATGCGGAAAATGAAAATTTTATTGTATTGTGACCAAACCCATAGGGTTGCCTACGTATACCCTCTTAAATGGGAATCAGGTCAAGCGTAGTTCAATTACATCATATGAAGAAACATAAACAGTTTAAACATAATATCTTTTGACTGCATCTAAGTTGATAGGCTTTGGCAAAATTTCTCCATCCATTTCTGCGAGTATGAGTGATCATCCTGTTAGTACTTTGTGAACCATGTAGGGTCCTAGCTAGTTGGGTGAGAATTTTCCTTTGGCTTCATCCTGATGTGGAAAGATTCGTTTCAGCACCAGCTGCCCTGGTGCGAACTGTCTAGGTTTGACCCTTTTGTTAAAAGCTCTGGACATTCTTTTCTGATAGAGTTGACCATGACACACTGCATTCATTCTTTTCCCGTCAATGAGAGCTAATTGCTCATAGTGGCTCCTTATCCATTCTGCATCACTGAGTTCAGCTTCTTGTATAATTATCAAGGAAGGAATTTCTATCTCGGCGGGGATGACGGTTTCAGTACCGTAGACCAATAGATAAGGAGTTGCCCTTGTTGACGTGCGAACTGTGGTACGGTATCCCAATAAGGCAAATGGCAACTTCTCGTGCCACTGTTTATGATTATCTACCATCTTCCTTAGTATCTTTTTAATGTTATTGTTGGCGGCCTCCATGACTCCATTCATTTGGGGCCGGTATGCTGTGGAGTTTTTGTGCTTGATTTTTAAGGTCTTGCACATGGCTTTCATTAGATCACTATTGAGATTGGCGGCATTGTCGGTGATGATGGATTCGGGAACCCCAAATCGGCAAACAATACGATCCCTAACAAATCTACGACGACTTTCTTGGTTACGGCTTTGTAGGATGCAGCTTCAACCAACTTTGTGAAGTAGTCCATGGCCACTAGAATGAACCTGTGCCCGTTCGAAGCGGTGGGTTCAATTGGTCCAACAACATCCATTTCCCAAGCAGCAAAAGTCTAGGGTGCACTTGTTGCATTGAGTTCATTTGGCGGTACCCGTATCATATTTGCATGTATCTGGCACTGATGACATTTCTGAACATACCTGATGCAGTCTATTTCCATAGTCATCCAAAAGTATTCGGCTCTAATTATCTTCGTGGCCAGGATGAAACCATTCATATGTGAGCCGCAGGTTTTGGCGTGTATTTCCTAAAGCAGTTTGGAGGCTTCTTTGGCGTTTACACACAGTAATAGCCCTAGATATGAAATTATTCTATACAGAATTCCTCCACTTTGGAATAAATGGTTAGACAACCTCTGAAGTATGCGTTTCTGGGTATGGTTTGCATGCTCTGGGTATTCTCCTTTTGCCAAATATTCCTTGATATCGTGGAACCATGGATTTCCAGTTGTTTCTTCTTCAACATGAGCACAGTAAGCCGGCTGATTATGGATTCTTACCGGAATGGGATCGATGAAATTCTTGTCTGGATGTTGTATCATGGATGAAATTCGTGAATCTCTTCATCATCTCTTGTGCGTGATGCAGATATGGTAGTATCTTGGTGTTCTTCGTAGCCCATTCTCCTTGTACCTGGTGTACCAGCAGGTTTGAATCACCAATCACCAGCAATTCCTGGATATTCATGTCGACAGCCAAATTGATCCCTAATATGCAGGATTCATACTCCGCCATATTTTTGGTGCATGGAAACCTGAGTTTTGCGGACATCGGGTAATGTTGACTGGTTTCTGACACCAAAACGGCTTCGATACTGACTCCTTTGAAATTTGCAGCTCCGTCGAAGAACATTCTCCACCCGTCGTAGGATTCAGCAATACCCTCCCCTACGAATGACACTTCTTCGTCTGGAAAATATGTTTTTAATGGTTCGTACTCTCCTCCTACGGGATTTTCAGCAAGATGATTTGTTAATTCATGTCCTTTAACTGCCTTCTGAGTTACATAGATAATATCAAATTCACTCAACAATATTTTCCATTTGGCCAGCTTTCCCGTAGGCATAGGCTTTTGGAATATGTACTTAAAAGGATCCAACCTTGATATGAGGTGTGTGGTATAAGCACAGACGTAGTGCCTTAATTTCTGGGCTATCCATGTCAGAGCACAACAAGTGCGTTCCAGTAGAGAGTACCGTGCTTCGTAGGGTGTGAACTTCTTACTCAGATAATATATGGCTTGCTCTTTTCTTCTTGTCTCGTCATGTTATCCCAAGACATAACTGAAAGCTACATCTAGTACGGAGAGGTAGAGCAGAAGTGGTCTACTAGGCTCTGGAGGGACTAGGACTGGTAGTGTGGACAAGTATTCTTTGATTTTGTCAAAAGCTTTTTGGCATTCATCAGTCCAACTGGTTGCGGCATCCTTCTTCAACATTTTGAAAATTGGCTCACATATTACAGTTGATTGTGCTATGAAGCGGCTGATATAGTTGAGACGTCCCAATAAACTCATCACGTCCTTCTTGTTCTTTAGTGGTGGTAAGTATTGGATAGCCTTGACCTTTGATGGGTCTAACTCGATTCCTCGGCGGCTGACGATGAACCCTAACAATTTTCCGACAGGAACTCCAAAGGCACATTTTGCGGGATTCGGTTTCAGATTGTACCTTTGAAGCTGGTCAAAGAACTTTCTCAAATCTGTTATGTGATTTTCAGCCTTCTTGGATTTGATGATGACATCGTCCACATATACTTCTATCTCCTTGTGTATCAATTCATGGGAAATAGTTGTCATGGCCCTCATGTAGGTGGCCCTAGCATTCTTTAAACCAAACGACATTATTTTGTAATAGTACACTCCTCATTGCGTGATGAAAGATGTCTTCTCGTCATCTTCTTCATCCATCCAAATCTGATGATAACCCGCGAAGCAATCAACAAAGTATTGGAGTTCATGCTTGGCACAATTGTCGATCAGTATGTGTATATTTGGTACTGGGAAATCATCTTTGGGACTTGATCTGTTTAAATCCCGATAGTCGACACACACCCTGACCTTCCCATCTTTCTTTGGAACCGGCACAATGTTGGCCAACCAAGTTGGATATTCAACAACCTTGAGGACCTTAGCTTTGATTTGCTTGAAATGTATTCATATTCTTTCAGGAAATGAGTGTACTCTTCCTTCTCTGATGGTGACAAATGAATGCTTATGCGAGTTACTTTGACTGTTTCAGAATCTCCCAAGTTGACTATCTCAGTTTCGTCCAAATTGGACTTAGGTTTATTCTCAAAATTCTCAACTTCTCTGACAATTTCCTCAGGTATCACATCTTCTTCTTCTTCTATCTCTTCCGAGTCACTGTCCTTATGTTACGTTGTCTCATTACATGTCACATTCGTTGGTTCATCAAGGTAAGAAATAGTAATGCTGTAGAGAGAAAGATATAGAAGACAGTAATAATAAAACATCAAGCCATTGATAAATATCAAATGTCAAACAAAGCGATTTTTAATGACTCAAACAATGTTTCCCAAAACGATATATTAAAAATATTTTAAAACAAAATACTCAAGAAGAATTTTTTTTAAAACAAAAGACGCTAGCAGCCAGGCTACCTCGAGACTCGTCGTGCCCTTGATGGTGTGTCTTTCAAGTTTCTGAGGACGGCTCCTTTCTCCGTTGTCTGGATGACGAGGCATTCTTCCTCCTCCTCCTCAACTATTACACTGCAATCCAGTGCTCACACTAGGGACTGGGCCCCGTCATACCCATATATGCATACAAACACATCGTACCAAAACTCAAAGCAACTCTTGATCAAATGGAGCACACCAACTCTCGCTGATCAAAGATCCTAAGAAGGGGGACCGTCAACCTGTCTACCTGCACCTACGAGCATGAAACGCAGGCTCCGGTAAATTGGGGCGTCAGTACGAATGATTTACTGAGTATGTAAGGCATGAAAATTAGTACATAAAGACATAGATGAAACATGGAGTAAAGAATTCCACATGTAAGTCTAAATAACTTTGTGAATCCTGAAGCATTTATAATGTCATGCACGTGCGTATAAATATCGTATCATGCATAGGTATAGGTGTACATAACATCATCAAGCCTCTGAGGGCATCCCATCATATCATTTTGGCCACTGTGGGCACAATCATCAACATATACTAGTTGATCAGGTGGTGCTACGTATATAATGTCGTAACCTTTTCCCATATCTTTTATACATATAATATACGTGTATATAACGTCATCTGGTCATGGGTCAATGTACATGTATAAATGAACGAAATGCATAAGAAATACGTTTATAAGATTTCTCAGAATGTTATAAGATCAATATGCCTTTCGAATAAACTTTATCAACTATGTATTTTTTTGAGACCCATGAACAGAAGATATAATAAGACACATGGGAAATCAAGAACATAGGCATCCCTAGTGTTATGAATAGAGGCATTTATGAAAGTTGTGCGTTTACTCATTTCATTTTTATCTTATGGATCATGCCAAAAGAAAAGAAGGGATAGTCATAACATACCTGAGCCGATTCTCTTAACAATCCCTCTAACACACGTCAATCGCGACGAAACACGTAACGACGAGATCGAAACAGGGAAAATCCGTATGATATTCTTGAGAAAAATTGCAATGTACTCCCTTAGAATTGTAATTCTCACGTTGCTAAGTAGTCTTGTATGAATTTTGTAGCAAATCACGTTGTTATCATATAATTTTGTATAAGTTTGCTGAAGTAATTTACATTTCTATGAAGATTAGATATATCTCTCTTTTTGAATTTGATATACTTTACCTTAGTGGGTGTGGGCCCTACTTAGGTGGTGACTTAGCCAAAACTCCCTCTAAATGTGCCACCTTGTAATGTAAATAAAGAGTCACAAATGGGGCATAACTTGCTACCACGGGAGGGGGGGGGGGATGGAAGGGGAGATTTCCCACCAATAATTATCCACCCATTTTCTTAATTAACTTGTTAATCCCCCACTAATCCAATAATTAACCAATTACCCACATAATTAAGAATTATCTGTCACGACCCGAATTCCCACCTTCAAGTCGTGACTGCGTCTAATGTTGAACCCGCTAGATAAGCCAACGTGAGCAGTTAAACAAACATGATAACACCTAATTAACAGAATTAACCAAAAATAGTTTACGATTTAGCAGCGGAAATAGATAAAACAGAACTAAATGATTAAAACAAATATAATACGTTGTAACAATCCCCGAATCTGGAGTCACTAACTCACGAACATACTAAAAGATTACTACAACCAAGGGCTGAACAATAACTGTATACAACTGTCTTTGAAAATAAATGAAAAAGACAGGAAGGAAGAAAAAAGGGATAGAGGAGATGTCAAGGCCCACGAACGTCTGCGGGTCTACCTTGCAATCTCTGAGGTGGACTGAAGGATACTCCCTCTAACGATGTCCACTGGGTCCGGCTGCGGGATCTGCACGACATAAAGAAGTGCAGGTGTAGCATCAGTACAACCGACCCCATGTACTAAGTAAGTACCGACCCCATGTACTAAGTAAGGCTAGACTTGACAATAATGATAACATGTTCTATTCTACAGCAGGTAGCAGGGATAATACAA
>MDKH01153130.1:0-12317 GCA_005239495.1 Nicotiana undulata
CAACAGTAATCACAACTCATAGCACATACAAGGTACAAATAAGGCACATAGAGGCATGCTCGTTAGTCCTAAAGCTACCCGACATAGCATTATAGTCGCCATGTATGGACTCTCGTCACTTGGTACGTACGAGGCCCCCACAACATGTATACATAGCAAATAAGGAACCTACGGGGACATTTCCCCTTACAAGGTTGGAAAGGAGACTCACCTCGTGATGAAATCACCCCTCGGGTCAAGGATGCGCCCGAAATCTCCAAAATCTACCCTCGACGACTCGCAAATAGCCAAATATAGTATAATTGAATCTATTCAAGCTCAAGGAAGAAGAATTAACCAATTATCCCAAAGTTAGACATTCTTGAAGGATTTTGAAATTTCGACCCCGAGCCCACACGTTCGAATCTCGAAAATTCTCGAAGGAATCACTTACCCGAAGCCTAAGGATCATAATTATGTGATTTATACTTGAATTCACGGGTTTAAACGGATAATTCACAAATTTCCCAAAAGCCCTAAATTACTACCCAATTTCATGAATTTGATAATTTAGAAGGAAGATTAACTAGGAATTGATGTTTAGAACTAGGTGTTAGGGAGAATTTTACTTACCTCAAACACTGGGTGGAAGGCTCCTCTTGAAAGCTCTCATGAAGCTTGGGGAAGAAGATGGAAATGGTGAAATAATGCCAAATCCCGTATTAAAATCACACTGCCCAGCTGCTTATACTGTGTGATCGCAGCTGGGGCAGTGCGTTCGCACAGGCCAATTGCCCAGAGCCCTCAAGAGCATTATGCGATCGCAGCTATAGGCTGGCGATCGTGGAGAGTAGGGGAAACAGGCTTGTGCGATCGCGGGGTAGGGGCTGCGATCGCAGAGAACTAATTCGGGCCAGTCCAAAAACTTACCATGTGCGATCGCGGATAGACCTGTGCGATTGCACAGGTCATTTTCCACCCCTGTTCCAATCCTCTTGTGCGATCGCAGCCTTGCACCTGCAAACGCACTGAAGAAAACCAGACAAAAAAATTCTGGTGGTTTGGAATTAACTCCGAGGGGTCCGAAACTCACTCGAGCCCCTCGGGACCCCGTCCAAAGATGCCAACAAGTTTGTACTCATGATACGGATTGGCTCGAACTCGCGGAACATGAAAAACAACAACGAAACTCAGAATTAAACCCCAAAACCAAATTGAATCAAAACTTAAGAACTTGAAATACTAGAATTCACTTCAATGCACCGAACGGGCCTATACTACTCGGAATGACTTCAAATTTTGCAGACAGGTCATAAATGACATAACGGAACTATTCCCGGTATCTGAATTCCGTTCGGACCTCGATAGAATAAAATCACGTTCCAACTCAAATTTCAAACTTAAGGAAATCCTTATTTCCATTTCGGGCGCCGAAATGCTCCCAGGTCATCGAAATCCCGTTACGAACATAGCCCAAGTCCAAAATTATCATACAAAGCTACTGGAGCTGTCAGAACTCGATTCCGAGGTCGTTTGCTCAAAATGTTGACTAAAGTCAAACTTGGCCAAATAGGCCAACCTTAAGAAACCAAGTGTTCCTAAAGTACTCTAAACATTTCCAAATCCCGAGCTACCCGTCCCCGTAAATCATAAAGCACGAATAGCCACTATGGAAGGTTTCATTTAAGGGATCGGGATCCTAATACGCAAAACGACCGGTCGGGTCATTACATTCTCCCCCTCTTAAACAAATGTTCGTCCTCGAACGGGTCTAGAATCGTACTTGGACTATTGAATAGTTGTGGATATCTGCTCCGCATGTCCTCCTCGGACTCTCAAGTTGCCTCCTCAACTGGTAAGCCCCTCCACTGGACCTTTACTGCCGAAACTGTCTTGGACCTCAACTGGCGGTCCTGCCTATCAACAATAGCTATTGGCTCCTCCTCGTAGCCTAACTTCTCATCTAACTGAATAGTGTTGTAATCAACCACGTGAGAGAAGTCGGCGTGATACCTCCGAAGCATGGATACGTGGAAAACTTGATGAACTCCTTATAAGGCTGGAGGTAAAGCAAGCTCATAAGCGACTTCTCTGACTCGCCTCAACACCTCGAATGGACCTATAAACCTGGGGCTCAACTTACCCTTCTTCCCAAATCTCATGATACCCTTCATTGGCGAAACCTTCAACATAACCTTATCACCCTCCATGAATGCTACATCGCGCGCTCGTTGATCTGCGTAACTCTTCTGCCTAGACTGTGCTGTACGGAGCCTCTCCTGAATTATCTTCACTCTCTCCAGAGCATCTCTTACCAGATATGTGCTATATAACTTGGCCTCGCCAGGCTCAAACCACCCGATAGGAGAATGACACTGCCGACCATATAAAGCCTCAAATGGAGCCATCTCGATGCTGGACTGATAACTATTATTGTATGCAAACTCCGCCAAAGGCAAGAACTGGTCCCACTGACCCCCAAAGTCAATCACACACGCCCTGAGCATATCTTCCAATATCTGAACCGTGCGCTTTGACTGGCCATCGGTCTGAGGGTGAAATGCTGAACTGAGGTCTATCTGAGTGCCCATCTCACTCTGCAAAGCTCTCCAGAAGTGCGAAGTGAACTGAGGACCTCGATCTGATATAATAGACACTAGCACACCTTGCAACCGGACTATCTCTCGAATGTAAATCTGGGCCAGCCTCTCCGTAGTGTAAGTAGTAGCCACAGGAATGAAATGCGCCAATTTGGTCAATCTATCCACAATGACCCAAACCGCGTCAACCTTCCGCAAAGTCCGAGCAGCCCAACCACGAAGTCCATAGTGATGCACTCCCATTTCCACTCAAGAATGGGCATCTGCTGAAACAAGCCTCCTGGCCTCTGATGCTCGTACTTAACTTGCTGACAATTTAGACACCTGGCCATATATTGCATGATGTCTTTCTTCATCCGCCTCCACCAGAAATGCTGCTTCAAATCTCGATACATTTTCGTCGCCCCTGGATGAATAGAATACCGAGAGATGTGCGCCTCTGCTAGAATCCTCCCCATCAGGCCATCAATATCAGGAACACACAATCTGCCTTGGAGTCTCAAAATACCATCCTCGCCCAAGGTAACCTCTTTGGCCCTGCCCTGGACCACTGTATCCCGAAGTTGAGCCAAACATGGATCATCAAACTGTCGAGCCTTAATATCTCCCAATAATGAAGACTGAGCAACCACATGAGCTAGAACTCGATGAAGTTTCGAAAGGTCCAATCTCACCAGGAGATTGGCCAAGGACTGAATGTCCAAAGCTAAAGGTCTCTCCTCAGCTGCAATGTAGGCCAAGCTACCCATACTCGTTGCCTTCCTGCTCAAAGCATCTGCTACCACATTTGCCTTGCCCGGGTGATACAGAATAGTGATATCATAGTCCTTCAACAACTCGAGCCATCTCCGCTACCTAAAATTAAGGTCCCTTTGCTTAAACAAATGCTGCAAACTGCGGTGGTCGGTGTAGACCTCACAAGATACACTATACAAGTAGTGCCGCCAGATCTTCAAAGCATGAACAATCGCCGCCAACTCTAAGTTGTGCACAGGGTAATTCTTCTCATGAACCTTCAGCTGGCGCGAAGCATAAGCAATAACCCTGCCTTCCTGCATCAACACACAACCCAACCCAACACACCGTATACATCCCAGACTCGGAAGGCAATGACGGAACTAGTGCTAAGGTCAATGCTGGCTTGAGCTTCTGAAAGCTTGTCTCACACTCATCGGACCACCAAAACGGGGCATTCTTCTGAGTCAATCTAGTCAATGGAGCTGCAATAGAAGAGAACCCCTCCACGAATCGACGATAATAGCCTGCTAAACCTAGAAAACTCCTGATTTCATAAGCTGAAGTAGGACGCGGCTAACTCTGAACTGCCTCGATCTTCTGAGGATCAACCTTGATACCCTCTCTGGATACCACATGCCCCAAGAATGCCACAGACTCCAACCAGAACTCGCACTTGGAGAACTTAGCATATAACTTTTGCTCTCTCAAGGTCCGAAGCACAACCCTCAAATGCTGCTCGTGCTCACCCAGGCTCCGTGAGTAGATCAATATATCATCAATGAAGAAAATGACGAAGGAGTCAATATACGGCCTAAATACCCAATTCATCAAGTCCATAAATGTTGTTGGGCATTAGTCAAGCCAAAAGACATCACTAGAAACTCATAATGGCCATATCTGGTACGGAATGCAGTTTTCGAAACATCTGAAGCCCGAATCTTCAACTGGTGATAACCCGATCTCAAATCAATCTTGGAGAACACACGAGCACCCTGCAACTGGTCAAACAAATCATCAATGCGCGGCAGAGGATACTTGTTCTTGGTGGTTACCTTATTCAACTGGCGGTAATCAATGCACATCCGCATAGACCCATCCTTCTTCTTCACAAATAAGACTGGAGCACCCCATGGCGACGCACTCGGCCTGATAAACCCCTTGGCTAACAACTCCTCAAGCTGCTCCTTCAGCTCTTTTAGATCCTTAGGAGCCACACGATACGGGGGAATGGAAATAGGCTAAGTGTATGGAGCCAAATCAATATAGAAATCAATGTCCCGATCTGGAGGCATGCCTGGAAGATCTGATGGAAACACATCTGGGAACTCTCAAAAAACAGGCACTGAATCAATGGTAGGAGACTCTGAGGTGGTGTCCCGCACATAAGCAAGGTAATTTAAGCAACCCTTCTCGATCATATGCCGAGCCTTCATAAAGGAGATGACCCGGCTGAATGCACTAACTGAGGAACCTCTCCACTCCTACCTTGGCGACTCAGGCATGGCTAAGGTAACTGTCTTAGCATGGCAATCCAACACATCATGGTGAGGAGATAGCCAGTCCATGCCCAAAATTACCTCGAAATCAACCATGTCGAGCAATAATAGGTCGGCTTTGGTCTCAAGCCCACAAAAAGAAATCACACAAGATCGGTAGACCCGGTCTACCACCACAGAATCGCCCACAGGAGTGGACACATACAAGGGAGAAACCAAAGACTCACGAGGAATATCCAGAAAATGGGCAAATAATGCTGAAACATATGAGTATGTAGACCCTGGATCAAATAACACTGAAGCCTCTCTACCACAGACTAAAATAATACATGTAATCACGGCGTTTGAGGCCACTGCGTCTGATCTGGACGGAATAGCATAGAACCTGGCTATAGCACCTGAAGACTGAGCTCCTCCAGAACGAGTTGGAGCTGACTGACCCCCTCCTGACTGGCCTCCCCCTCTAGGGTAGCCCTTCCAACCTGACCCCCACCTCTAGGCGGTCGAACTGCTGGTGGTGAAATCATAGGTTGGTGACTCTGCTGCACGGCCTTGCCCCGATAGTTGGGACAATCCCTCCTCACGTGGCCTAAGTCCCCACACTCGAAACACCTCATATGTGACATCTCCTGCCGTGCTGAAGGGTAAGAGTCCCAAATAGCCGGAGTGCGATGAGAATCATCTATCATAGAACTGAAATAGGAACCGGAGGATCTCTGATGGCTGGAATAACTACTGGGTAAACTGTGGATGGCTGGAGGACGGTAGGAGCGCTCTGGCATGGCACTGAACTGAGGCCTCGCTGGAACACCCCTGGGAGGCAGTGAAGGTGCTGCATATGAAGGCCGGCTGGACTGACACCCTCCGAACTGACCCCTACCCCTAGCTGGAGCACCGCTGAAATCACCCGAAAATATGGCCCTCTTGTCCTGCTGACCCTGTTGACCCTGCTCCCTGTTCCTCAATCGGTACCCCTCAATCCATCGAGCTATCTCGACTAAAAGTTGGTACGGGGTATCCATCTCTACCTCTCTGGCCATAAAGGTACTGATACCTGGATGTAAGCCTGCCACAAACCGCCGCACCCTCTTGGCATTAGTGGGAAATATCATAAGAGCATGGCGGGATAACTTTGAAAATCTCGCCTCATAATCGGTCACAGACATCTGCCCCTACTCCAACCGCTCAAACTGACCCCAAAGCTCCTCCCTCTCAGAAGGTGGAATGTATCTGACAAGAAATAGCTCAGTAAACTGACTCCAGGTAACAAGAGGAGAATCTACTGGCCTGCTAAGAATATATGACTGCCACCAGCGGCGAGCTCTGCCCTCAAGCTGAAATGTAGTGAAGTCTACCCCATGCAACTGCAAGATCCTCATGTTGTGCAGTTTGTCCCTGCACTTGTCGATGAAATCCTGAGCATCCTCACCTCTCTCACCCCCGAAGACTGGAGGGAAAAACCGGGTCCATCTATCTAGCATCTTCTGCTGATCACCCTCTGCAACTGGCCTGGGCTCTCGTGCTGCTACTACAGGGTGAACCCCACCCCACGGGCGGTGTACCCGGAGTATGGTGTGCTGTTGCTACCTGTCCTGCGGCCTGAGTGGTAGGGGTTTGGACTCCCCCTCCCGCCTGAGAAGTGGCAGGATCTGCTGGAGATAGGCCATCCTAGGACACTGTGTCCATGAACCTCATTATACGGCCCATGACCTCTTGGAAGCCTAGCGCCGTCATAAAATCTGTTAGAGCAGGAGCTACTGGAGGCACCTCGTCCCGCTCCTCAATAATAGGGTCCTCTAGTGGTGCAATTGGTACAGCTCTGCGATGCGCTCGTCCCCTACCTCGGGCAGGTGCCCTACCCCTGCCCCTACCACGGCCTCAAGCGGCGGGGGTAGCAGCCTCTCCCGGATTAGGAACATGAGATGCACGCGTCCTCACCATCTGTGAGAGAATAGAATAACAACTTTGAGTACATCACCGATTGCACGATAGAATATGAATAAAGAGGAGTTTCCTAACACCCTATAGCCTCCTGAAGATAAGTACATACGTCTCCGTACCGATCCGAAAGACTCTACTGGTTCTGCCCATGATTCGTGAGACTACGTGAACCTAAGGCTCTGATACCACGTTATCAGGACCCAAATCCTACTTCAGATCGCGATGGCGCCCAACGGCGGGGTTAGGCAAGCCAACATGAATGATACTAAGTGTTATCCTTCCCATTTTGATCATTTATTCCAATGTCTACCAGTTTTAAACAATTATTAGCATGATGATAACGGGTGATATGAAATAGAATCATAACGAACATGGCCAAAAGATAAGTATATGTATAAATATACAACTCACAATCCAAAATATACGCTACATGTGTGCCAGGAACTAGTGTCACGGGCAACTATCTGACTATACAAGGATAAAATATATACAAGTCCACAGTCTGAATGAAATAGACGGGGAAAAATGACAAAAGAAATTCCAGGGTGCTGCCAGGGATCGCCAGGAAGAGCAGCTCACCGTGAAGTCTAATCAACACAAGTCAGTATCTAGCACCGGCCTGATAGTAAGATGTACCAGCCTCCGGACCGTACAGTCAAGTACAGAAGAAGAAGTGCAGCATGAGTACATAATAAAAATATACCCAGTGAGTATCCCGTTTAAACCCGAAGGAGTAGTGATGAGAGGTCGACTAAATACCCACTAAGGTCCAGCAATATAATATATAACGAGATATGGCTAAAGCAACTAGGCATGTGAACAGTAAACAACAAGTACATAGCAAGTAATGTAACCCAGGTAAATATCAGAAAAATGAACAGCAAAGTGCCAAAATCCTCTCATAACCAATACCTGACAAACTCGTTACAAGTGACTCAGAACTAAAGTGATCATACACATACCAGGACAAGACAACCGGCCGGAGTCAAAAGGGTGGTCATAAGGACTGAGGTCATAAGTTAATCCACGATCGCGAAATTGTACCTGCGACTCGCGTGCTGACTCGATATAATAAGCTGACCCACGATCATGCATCGTACCTGTGACTTGTGTGCTGACTCGATAATGATAAGCTAACCCACGATCGCGCATCATACCTGCGACTCGTGTGATGTCTCGATAACAATAGTAATAAGCTGACCCACGGTCGCGCATCATACATGCAACTCGTGTGCTGACTCGATAATAATAGTAATAAGTTGACCCAACGGTCGCGCATCATACATGTGACTCGTGTGCTGACTCGATAACAAGTGCGCATATATATATATACAAGTACATATGTGTACCAACTCAACAGTGAACTCAAAAAGACTGTGCTAATACCTTGGATAGTCAACTGGGATTTAACTCATAATGTTTCACCTTTCCACATCACCTCAACAGTAATCACAACTCATAACACATACAAGGTACAAATAAGGGACATAGAGGCATGCTCGTGAGTCCTAAAGCTACCCGACATAGCGTTATAGTCTCCACGTACGGACTCTTGTCACTTGGTACGTACGCGGCCCCCACAACATGTATGCATACCAAATAAGGAACCTAGGGAAACATTTCCCCCTTACAAGGTTGGAAAAGAGACTCACCTCGTGACGAAATCACCCCTCGGATCAAGGATGGGCCCGAAATCTCCGAAATCTACCCTCGACGGCTCGCAACTAGCCAAATATGGTATAATTGAATCAGTTCAAGCTCAAGGAAGAAGAATTAACCAATTGTCCCAAAGTAAGACATTCTTGAAGGATTTTGAAATTTCGACCCCGAGCCCACGCGTTCGAATCCCGAAAATTCTCGAAGGAATCACTTACCCGAAGCCTAAGGATCATAATTATGTGATTTATACTTGAATTCACGGCTTTAAACAGATAATTCACAAATTTCCCAAAAGCCCTAAATTACTACCCAATTTCATGAATTTGATAGTTTAGAAGGAAGATTAACTAGGAATTGATGTTTAGAACTAGGTGTTAGGGAGAATTTTACTTACCTCAAACACTAGGTGGAAGGCTCCTTTTTAAAGCTCTCATGAAGCTTGGGGAAGAATATGGAAATGGTGAAATAATGCCAAATCTCGTATTAAAATCACACTGCCCAGCTGCTTATACTGTGCGATCGCAGCTGGGGCAGTGCGTTCGCACAGGCCAACTGCCCAGGGCCCTCAAGAGCACTGTGTGATCGCAGCTATAGGCTGGCGATCGCGGAGAGTAGGGGAAACAGGCTTGTGCGATCGCGGGGGTAGGGGCTGCGATCCTAGAGAACTAATTCGGGCCAGTACAAAAACTTATCGGGCCAGTACAAAAACTTACCATGTGCGATCGCGGATAGACCTGTGCGATCGCACAGGTCATTTTCCACCCCTGTTCCAATCCTCTTGTGCGATCGTAGCCTTGCACCTGCAAACGCACTGAAGAAATCCAGACAGAAAAATTCTGGTGTTTTGGAATTAACTCCAAGGGGTCTGAAACTCACTCGAGCCCCTCGGGACCTCGTCCAAAGACTCCAACAAGTCTGTACTCATGATATGGACTCGCTCGAACTCTCAGAACATGAAAACAACAACGAAACTCAGAATTCAACCCCAAAACAAAATTGAATCAAAACTTAAGAACTTGAAATTCTAGAATTCACTTCAATGCATCGAACGGGCCTATACTACTCTGAATGACTTCAAATTTTACAGACAAGTCATAAATGACATAACGGAACTATTCCCGGTCTTGGAATTCTGTTCGGACCTCGATAGCATAAAATCACGTTCCAACTCAAATTACAAACTTAAGGAAATCCTGATTTCCATTTCGGGCGCCGAAATGCTCCCGGGTCATCGAAAACCCGTTCCGAACATACGCCCAAGTCTGAAATCATCATACGAAGCTACTGGAGCTATCAAAACCTGATTCCGAGGTCGTTTGCTCAAAATGTTGACCGAAGTCAAACTTGGCCAAATAGGCCAACCTTAAGGAACCAAGTGTTCCTAAAGTACTCTAAACATTTCTAAATCCCGAGCTACCCGTCCCCGCAAATCATAAAGCACGAATAGCCGCTATGGAAGGTTTCATTTAAGGGATTGGGATCCTAATACGCAAAACGACCGGTCGGGTCGTTACAGTCTCTCTGAGTTCTATCCCTTCTCTCTCTAAGCTCTTCATCTACTAAGCCATGTCTTTCCCTTCTTTGGCCACCCCCTCGCCGTAAACCATGAAGGCTCCACCTCTCATCAACCTTATGGATCCATCCTTCACACTTGTGTCACCATTTGAGGTTCTCAAGTGACCCATAGGCAGTTCACTCCCATCTCCGGTCTCATGCCATCTTTTCCGGCCATCTATGGTGGTTCGAGTAAGATCTTTACACTTTCCGGCCTAAGGCCGGCAATGTTTTGAGTTTTGTTCTCTTTATCTGGGTTTTCTCTGGAAACCCTAACTTTAAAATCTTCTGATCTTTCTAGATCTGTAATAGATCTATGGATATTTCTAGGTTTTCACATGTTTTCCTCAAAAATATCTTTGTTTTAAGAACGATTTCTTCACTTTCAAATTAGGATTTCTTAACCCCTTTCAAAAATGGTTCTTCTTCTGATTTTTAGTGATTTCTACTGTGTTTGAACGATTCTTTTATGCTTTTTCTTGTTATCTGAGTTATTATGCTAAAAGCCCTAATTTCCTAGGTTGTCTCTGATTATATGTTCATGTGTGTCTGTTTCTTATGAAACGATCTATGCTCTTTGTGATACTTGCTCTAATTTGTTGTTAGGGTTTCCGATTCTCTGTTGTTCCTCTAACTATTTGCTTAGGGTTTCTCTTATTCTTGTTCAACATGTGCTATTTATCGGTTAATACTTTGATTATTTGTTCTTTTGATCTTTTACATAGTACTCTCTACTGGTCCTGTGATATTCTCCTTTAAACATTCATTTTGTGTATTTTCCTTAGAACTCTTTATTGATTTTCGAATTACTTCCTTACTTGTGTGATACTTTCATGAATAAGTATTGATTCCGTGTGATTTTAATCTCATTCGAGATTCTTTTGACTAATTTCCAGAATTAAGATTATACTCTGCCCTATTTTATGTGCACAAATATGCTGTCAATTATTTAATATATACTTTCCTTAATTGTGTATTATGTACTTAGACTTAATTGCATGCCATATACTTTACCATTCCTATTATAGTAAAAATCAGTTTATAATTGATTATTTTCCTTGTTTAATACTGATTGTGTCCGTTTGACTATGACTCCCTAATTAAAGGGAGTCCGGGTCTTAATTGATTCTGATTTGGTATTATTTTTATAACTGTGTTAAATTAGTACTTCTTACCTTATTCTTCTGCCTGTTTAAAATTATAAATACCTTTATTCTCTTCTTAGCATAGAGACGAACAATTTATTCTTCTGAATTCTCTTACACACACACACATATTCTCTCTTGCTCTTCTTGTTGTTACTTGCTATTCTCAGTCGGCTGAAATCCAAGACTGAGTAATTATACACTCTACTGCTCTTCACTCTACTGCTCCTCACTCTGCACTTATTCTCTCATTTAACTGGTATGTTTTCAGTTTAACTTAAAGCCTCCAAGACAATAAGTTTCTATTTGTATTTCAATTCCTATTGTTCCTATTATGTTTTTACTTGTGGTTCTGTTGTTTACCTTGAAATTAGCATGTCTATTTATCATTCTATCTATGTGATTCCACCTTCCCTTTAGTTTGAGCATTTATCCTGTTTTTCACATGTTTCACTACACTTCTGCCTTACCCCTGATTCCCAGCACACTATAAGTATGTATTTGTGTCACTTATTTACTATGTAATCCTGAACTGTGTTATGCTCATGAATCCTCCGTGAATATATGTGCAACTCTGTTTGTTATGTACTTCCTCTTTAGCACCCCTTGATGAGTGGTGATTTTACCACTCATTTTGGCCTCTTTTCATTAGATTTTGTATTGTTCAATGATAACTTGAGGTTGTTATTAGTGTGTAATTGCTCAATTTTCAGGGAAATGATGCCGTGAAGTCGTTGGTGTTGAATTGGAATGAAAGTTGAACAAAAAGTGGTGAAAAGTGCACAGAATGCTTCAGTGATTCCACACCTGCGGATTGTAGGTCGCAGGTGCGACCTCGCACCTGCTAAGAAGTGATCGCACCTGCGAAGATTGGCCCAGCTACACTGACCTCGCACCTGCGGAACCGCAGGTGCGACCATTTGTCCGCTCCTGCGGAAAATTGACCAGGACTTCAAAACTCGCACCTGCGAGTATATGTCCGCTCTTGCGGAACCGCACCTGCGAAGATTCTTCCGCATGTGCGGTCAACGGGCATCGGGTCTGGATAGAATTGTAAAATCACAATTTCCCATCCCCACTCTCATATACTCGACCTAGAAGACATTTGTTGGACATCTTGGCATATCTTTGGACATATCTTGAGCCTTGTAAATATAATTTAGAGAGAGAAGAACAAGTTTTGAAGCTAGGGCTTTGCACACACA